>RWGZ01000925.1:722068-746180 GCA_009725065.1 Utricularia reniformis | reverse complement strand
CCTCCCTGCTGGTAGTCTTTCTAAGTCATAAGTTTGGTTATGTTTCAGAGATGTTATCTATTCTTTCATAGCTTGTAACCATTTGCTGCTTTCTAATGATTTAATTGTTTCATAATATGATTCATGTTCTCCTTCTTCAGTCCCCAAAACATAATCCGAGGAGGGATACTTTGAAGAAGGTCTTTTGATCATTCTTGTTTCAAGTTCTGAAATATTTCCAGAATCTGTCTCCACTTCAATTTCATCATTAGTTGTATTTTCTGGTGTCTCTGAATTCACTCCTACTTGTTCCTTATTTCTATTAGGTTCAACTTCCGGTGCTTTAAGGAATTCAGGAGCGGTGCCTTCCTTAAAACCAGGTAGATACACTTCTCTGTACAATTTTATATATGAAATTTCACAATTATTCACTCCGTTTTTGCTCAAGTCTTGAATGGTTTGGTCTTCAAAAAACATTGCATCTCTGGATCTGAAAATCCTTTCGGTTTTAGGATCCCAAAATTTATAACCAAATTTGTTGTCTCCATAACCTATGAAGATACATTCTTCTACATGGTCGTCAAGCTTTTTCCTATGTTCATTTGGAATATGGACTAATGTCATGCAACCAAAAATCATTAAATGTTTAAGTTTAGGACACTTACATGTCCATATACCTTCTAGAGTGTTTAACTTAATGCTGGTAGCTGGAGATCGGTTGACTAAATAGCAAGCCACTCCTAAAGCTTCAGCCCAAAAGTCATTGTCTAGCCTAGAGGTCTTCAATAAACATCTCACCTTGTTCAAGAGTATTCTATTGAACTTCTCAGCAGTCATTGTGCTGGGGTGTCCCTGGCACAGTGAGCTCAAGTCTGATTCCTTGAGACCTGCAAAAGGAATTAAATTCATTAGAGGTGAATTCCTCACCATTATCGGTTCTAAGAATTTTCAGATTCTTCTCATTTTCTCTTTCCACTGCAGCCAACCACTCCTTGAATTTAAGGAATGCTGCATCCTTTGTGTGAATGTGATAGACCTAGATTTTCCTTGAGGCATCATCAATAAATGAGACAAAGTATTTGCTCCCTCTCTTTGAAATAATATCCAGGAAGCACACATCTGAAAAGACTAAGGTTATGATCTCTTCCTTTTTCTTTACAGTTGTGTTGAATGGTTGCTTAGCTTGCTTCCATAGATGCAATCCTCACACTTTTGTTCTGTTTTTCTACCTTCAATGTGTATCAAGCCATCATTCTTCAGTTTCTCCAATCCAGCATCTGAAATGTGTCCCATTCTTTTATGCCACAGCTGGAACGGATCAGTCTTCGCCAAAGTATTGATCTGTCCAGTTTGGGGCATCAGTTTAATCTTGTACAATGTGTCTGAAAGTTTTGCTTCGGCTATCGAATTCCCATCCTTTAGCAACCTCCAGCAGTGATTGTATGTTATACTCATAAAGCATTCTTTGTCCAAAATAGAAGTAGACAGTAAATTTATTCTAAATCAGGTATATGTCTGACATCCCTTAGAGTAAGTTTGTGTCCTTCCTTTGTAAGGGGTTCTATTGTCCCAATTCCTTTGACAGAAGTACATGTGCGATTTCCCATTCTAACAGTACCAAAGTTTCCTTTAGAATAGGTGGTAAAACACTCATTTCTTGGAGTAGCGTGATAGGAGGCACCCGAGTTAATTACCCACTCCATTTATTGGTCACCAGTTTTATTTGCTTGATCCTGAACAATAGAGACAACTAGGATCTCCTCTTGGTTAGTTGCTGCAATTGGTTCAAATTCTTTAACTCTTTTCCAGAACCAGCAGTCCTTCTTGAGATATCCTACCTGGTCGCACCAATTGCAACTCTTAGTTTCTTTTGGTTATTCTCAGGCTTCCCCTGATCCTTGCTGTTTTACTTGTTCTTGTAGCTCTTCTTGCTAAAATTCTGACCCTTATCTTGTGTCCCTGAATTAACCGCAGCAAGTGTCTCCTTTACAACTGAATCAGTCACTTCATCCCTCCTTAGTCCTTCATTGATTAAACACTCTTTTACCACTTCCAACTTTAATCCACCATTCGGAATAGAAGAATTGATTGAAATAACAATAGAATCCCATGAATATGGAAGAGTGCCTATCAACATATGTGCAAGAACTTTATCTTCGAGCACACAATCTGTTTCTGCCAATTTATTTACAATTTCTTGGAACATTCCAAGATGGTCAGTCATGGGAGAGCCTTCTTTGAACCTTAGTCTAATTAGTCTTTTGAAAAGAAATCCTTGGGACTGCATAGACTTTGGTTCAAAAATGCTTTCGAGCTTTTCCCACATCAGTTTTGCATTAGTCTCTTTGGCAACATGATGATAATTTGCGCTGTCGATCCACTAGCTAACAAAGCCTAAGGTCTGGATATGTTTCATATCCCAGTCCTCCTACTTATATTTCTCTGGTTTCTGGGCTCCGAATTTTACTGGTTCGAACAAGAACCGGCAATATAATAAGTCTTGCATCCTATTCTTCCACTCCGGATAGTTCTTGGATGTTAACTTGATCATTGAATAAGGTTCACCAGCCATGCTCTTCAGGGCAGCGTTCCAGGTGAGATGTGAGTCTCTTTCGGTTGTGATTTCCTTGCAATTTTGATCAGTGATCTATGTGTTTCTTTCTTGCTTAGTTTCCGCAGGCGTCACGACCTACATGGGCCACCACTTGTTGGTTCCTTTAGATTGAATTTGAAAGAAAACATATTTTACGAGGAAACCGGAGTAAACCCGGAGAAAAACCTCGGGATCGATATATCCATCCAATCTAATAACTCACTGGTTTTCGATTAACAAGAAGAATCAGAACATATTACACGTATATCAAATGATCTCTGATATTGATCTGTTTGTTGCCTGTTGAATGTCTTGTCTCTCGCTTTGCTGCTTCTAAGGCTTTTAATCAGAGCGTTGTCACCCACTATCTCGGTTGATCACTCATTTGATCTCAGATTGCTTGATATTAGATTGATAATCTGAAATCTGGTTCTTGAATTTTCGCTGAAACTGCTTTCACAACGGTTTAAATAAGTCATTTTGAGGCAGTTTGTTTAATGAACAGTTTTAGAGTCGTTAATGTGACTCTTCTGCCTTGTGCACCTGTTTCCTTACGTGAATGAAAACGCATTTGCGTCTTTCATTTTTTCAACAACATTACTCCTTTCAGTATGAATGCGTGCCTCATTTAGCTAAGATCTCCTCCATCCATGCTCAACCTGCAGAACAGAAAGAAAAGCGCACATAGACGACGATGCACGAAACAAGGTTAAGTTTGCTTTTTCTTTCCAGTATTTTCCTTTCTGTTTAACAGCAGCGGTCATTTTCCGTCAGGTCAAATCTGAACCCAGCCGTAGAAAATTTGTAATCGAACGGCGAATTTAACTTCCCCAGTTGAAATTGACATAGAATTGTTCCAACACAAGAAATTGGAGTCAAACTTAAAGGGAAATCGAAGAATATGAATATGAATGAATGGTTTGGGTGCCTGGTTTTGCAGCAGCTGATACGATGACATTGCATTGAATAGGAGACCACGGTGTCATTCACAGAAGCTCATTGTGGGGGCAATTCCAATGGGTTGGACCAGGTAACAGCTAACTCTAACTGCTTTCGTATTCATCATCATAAACCCATACACTTTTTACAGTTCTCATCTGTGCAGGCATGGCATTGCCCATCCACGCCCTCCCTCTTAAAAATAAACCTGTGTTATTTGACGCCTTTGTAAATTGTGTAAAATATAGGGGTTTATTTGAAAATATAATTGTTAATTTAAGATAATTAAGGTTTTAAAAAACATTTCGATACTAAAATTTCATCCACATAAATGTCATTATTTTTGTAAGTTTGATCCCAAATATTTAATGATTGTGACAATTTTGATACTCAAAATATCTGGACGGCAAAAACTGTTTTATAAAATTTATAAAATTTGGAATAACTAATTCCCAAAATTTAATATATATAGTATATTTGATTCTCAAAATTTTCTATTGGAAAATGAATTCTCCACCAAAATCAAATTTTAAGAATTGATTTTACTATTTTGAAAATCTAATTCATCAAATATTACAAACTTTGAGTATTAAATCTGCAAAAACTTTAATATTCACAAATTGAAAACATCATTTTCTCATTTTTAAAGGTTTATCATTTTGTATAATACTTAATTTAATGGAATTGTACTCGTTATATTTTGATTTTTTTAATTAAAAAATATATATTTTGTAATATTAAATGTTTACTCATCAATTTTTAAACGATCTAAATCCATAAATAACAAAACTCTAATAAAAACATTTCAATCGAATTTTACATTTTGTAAAACTTTGACTATACAGTTTATTTGCTAAATTAAAATATTGAACCAAAAGGGAAATAAAATTATAACATTTTAAAATATATACCAAAAATATTATATATATTTTGTGGGACCCGTGATCATAAAATAGATATAATTGAAAAGAAAGTGACTTATGAGACTTACAGTAGCGTAAGGCAAGCCTTTGGTTGAGTAGCTATCAAATTACAAAAGTGACACGTGGCGTGAATGGCACGTGCGGTTTGGCCGGAACGGGGAGCATGTCCACATTCCACTTCAACCGGCGGTCCCCCACATACTGCAACCACCGATATATTTATTTTCTCCGAGTACGGCAACTCACATGATCAGCTGACACTTGGCTGGCTAGCCCCATAAAGTTGCGATTGAATACCAGATCTCCAGTTTCAATCAATTTCTCATAATTCTCACCGGAAAACTGATCTGATGGTCGTCGCACATGGCTTCCCGGTGACCGGAAGGGTGGTGGTGGTTGGGGTGAAGCTGGATTCTCATAGCAGCAAGATGCTTACATGGGCACTTATGAAAATTGCTCAGCCTGGCGATCGTGTTGTCGCACTTCATGTTCTTCGTACAGATGGTACGTTTCCTTGTGTTTTAATCTCAAATCAACATCAATTTACAGAGAGGGATTCTTTTCAGAAGGGAAATCTTCTTTTCTGTCTCTGGTCAAAGCTTTTGATTCTATTCTTGCTGTTTATGAAGGCTTCTGCAATCTCAGACAGGTAACAACTGAGATAAATCATAAAAATCATAGATCCCTTATTATCTGCCATTGTTCACAGGTAGATCTCAAGCTCAAGATCTGTAGAGGGTCGTCCGTTCGGAGGATCATCGTTCGTGAGGCTAAAGGTCAAGGGGCAACTGAGATTATTGTTGGGGCTTCTCAAATTCATCAGAGAATTCGCTCATCTGTCTCTGTTGCCAAGTACTGTGCTAAAAAGTTGCCTGAGGATTGCTCTGTGATCGGCTTCAATGATGGGAAGATGGTGTTTCATAGAGAATCCAAACAACAAATTCAACAGGGTAATATTACTACTGCTGCAGCTCCATATGGAGAATACCAAACCTGCGTTAGTTTACTTAGTGCACTCCAAAAATCATTCTTTAAGAGCTTCAAGCTGAATTTGGAAGACAAATCATCTTCAACCTATCCTGATTTCTTTATTAGTGATTCAGATTGCTTATGTTCAACTGATTCAATCATGAAGAGTGAATCTTTGACACATGAATTGGCCAAAGATAATAACAAGATGAGTTTAGTGCCTTTAGTCTCTGTTCAGACTGAAGCAAGTTCACCCAAAGTTATGTCATTAGATCTGCCTGAAACGAAGCCTGGCTGGCCTCTTCTCCATCGAACAACGGTATTGAATCAGAGAGATTCGAACAACGGTAAGGTGAAAGAGATCTCTGTTGTTCAATGGGCCATGAAGCTACCTGATCGAACATGCTCATCAAATGAAAATACGCCTTACAGATGTAGTAGTGGCAGCAACTTGAATGCTGAGAATGTTGCTATTGTTCCCATTGGAGAAAATTCTTTCTCTATTCAAAACTCTCCTGATCGATTTTCACGATCCATGATAAAGGGCGTATATGGGAAATACTCTGCAACTTGTAGACAGTTTAAGCTCCAAGAACTTGCAACAGCAACATCAAACTTTGCTCCAGGTTTTCTAATTTGTTGCATATCTTGTGGTGGTTGTTTGTTAAACTCGAGTGATATTTCCAGGGAATATGATAGGCAAAGGAGGCAGCAGTAAGGTTTACAGAGGCTTCCTTCCTGATTACAAAGAGATCGCAGTGAAAATCTTAACACCATCAGAAGATGCCTTCAAAGAGTTTGTCCTTGAAATCGAGATTATCAACGCTTTACACCATAAAAACATCATATCCCTCGTTGGGTTCTGTTGCGAAGATAATCACCTTCTCCTAGTGTATGATTTTCTATCAAGAGGCAGTCTTGAAGACAATCTGCACGGTATATATAAATGCAGTTAGTTGATGATTCATATGATTATAAGCAGCGTTTCATATGCTGAATCAGGTAACAAGAGAGAAACTCTAGCTTTTGGATGGAATGACAGGTACCGTGTCGCCATTGGTGTTGCGGAGGCATTGGATTATCTTCACAACAGAGAAGAGAAACCAGTGATCCACAGGGATGTTAAATCCTCCAATATACTTCTCTCTAATGACTTTGAGCCTCAGGTGCTACTGTAATACAACAATCAGTAAAGCTTTACGTTCTTTTTGCTTACAAGATTATATGTTCCACTGTCTTTCAGCTTTCTGACTTCGGGCTTGCTACTTGGGCGTCCTCTACTGCAACTATTACAACTTCGACAGATGTAGCAGGGACCTTTGGGTAAGTTTTTAGGCAAAATGTCATCTCTTTTTTGCACTTGAAGCAATGGTGATCATGCTCCTGTTTCTATTATCTCAGATACTTAGCTCCTGAATATTTCATGTATGGAAATGTAAACGAGAAGATAGATGTATATGCATACGGCGTAGTTCTTCTGGAGTTGCTTTCAGGGAGGAAACCGATCAGCAGAGATTGTCCCAAGAATGAAGAGAGCCTTGTTCTCTGGGTATGCAAATCATTTGTTACTTTACATCCATTTGCAGCCATGTTTCCCAGTTCGCAGAATAACAATAAGTTTCTCTCGTTTCCAGGCTAAGCCTCTGCTGAATTCAGATAAGTTCTCCACATTCCTTGACCCAAACATAGGCAGCAACTACGATCATCAACAAGCAGAAAGGATGGCTCTTGCTGCCTCACTTTGCGTGCGACGTGCCCAAAGAGCACGACCCCAAATAAGCCTCGTAAATTCAATACAGCCTCATTACACCTCGAAGAATACCTGATTTTGGCTTGTCATTCATTTGGTTTATTCAAAATTTGTTGACCTCGCAGGTTCTAAAGCTTTTACGAGGCAATACAGAGATGATAAATTGGGGTAGGAGTCAAGTTATCAGAGACGCGGAGGCTTTCAACGAAGAAACATCCCCGTCGAGTAATCTTCAATCTCATCTAAACCTTGCGCTATTAGGCGTGGATGAAGATTCGTTCTCTATGAGCAGCATCTGCCCCAGCAATTCTCTAGAGAGTTATCTGCGAGAGGGGAGGTGCTCTTCCACATCCACTTCACGCGTCGCCTGACAGCCTCCGTGAATACGGCGCCGTCGTGTTATTGACTTCGGTGGGCTTGGGTGCGAGGATGTTTGTTGATGATGATGTCCCTCCTCCACTCCCCCCAATATAGCATAAACTAGTTATTGGGCCGGTTAATTTAGAAGGCCCATACTTATAATTAATAATTTTGGGCTTAATGGCCCAATTGTTTGGTTATATAACGGTAATGGATTTCAATGAAATGGGCAACGACTCTTAAAAAACGTAGGGCTTTTATACCTGTGACGGGCCAGCGCCGTTTTAACGGGCCGTTACCATTTTTTAGCGAAATTCGACTTTGGGGAAAGGAAACAGTGCAATCTCGAGAAAGGGGGTCATAAAAGTGACGAACGAAAAATGATACGGCGGCAGCGGCGTCTATCCGCCGCATTGAATTCGGATACCGAGGAGGAATTTGATGAAGAAGAAGAGGAAGATAACGAAGTTGGAGGAATGAGGTTAAATTGCCTATCTTGCAAAGAGGAATACTGCGATCGAGAAGCCGGCACGTGCCGCGAGTGCTACGAGGAAGCCGGAGAGACGGAGGAGGAGCTCAAACGCGAGATCGAAGATCTCAGAGCCAAAGTCAATTTCCTCCGATTGCTTTGCGTTGCACCGAATTGCGCAACCAAGCCTGACACACAGTGCTTCTGCGACATCGTATTGGTTGCCTCCGATTCCGGAAAAAATCAGTGTGCCTCGCCTCCAATTCCAGCCCACCGCGCTGTTCTGGTAGTTTAATTCTTTTCTCCATCTTTATCCTTCCAGCTTTAGATTACAGTTTATGTAAAGATATGATTTTTTGAAGGTTCCACTAACCCTTGAACAACATTTTCCGCATTGCTCTTGTACCAATATATTAACTCATGATTATCATTACTGAAACTCTTGCAGATAAGTCGGTCTCCTGTTTTTCGAGCTATGCTAGATAATGAGATGGAAGAAAGCATCAGTGGAAAGATCAAGATCAGCGATGTTTCCTACGACGCCCTTAGATCATTCGTCAACTATCTCTACTCTGCTGAAGCTTCCCTTGATGAACAAATGGCATGTGATCTCTTGATCCTAGCAGAAAAATACCAAGTAAAGCATCTCAAGAACTACTGCGAAAGGTATCTAATGTCAAAACTGAACTGGGAAAACTCTATCCCCATTTACGCTTTTGCTCACCAACATGGAGCAAAGACATTGTTAGAATCTGCATTGTCTTTGATCCTTGTTAACATGGACAAACTCAGTAAAAGGGAAGAGTACACTGAACTTGTGGAAAAGGATCCACGAGTTGTAGTGCAGATTTATGAAGCATATCTCTCTAGACGAGTTAATACTGCAGCCATTAATGATTCAATGATAAAGTCCTAGTTGATGAATGTTTATTTGGTTGTGGGAAATCTGGATTCTCATGTCTCTTCATCGTTCTGATCCTTTTGTGTTAATTTATTTGCTGGTTTTTATGCCTTCTTCGCTTTTATGTACAGATTGTTTGTACATGGGAGTTTACTGTTCTTTGTATTGCAAGGCTTACCATGTTTAATTTCTGCCGCTGAAGTTGATCGCGGTTATAGCCGTTAATAAGTAAGGTTAGAGGGAAATATTGTCGAACTAGAATAATTCTCGTTTATATGGGGTGTTTGATCTAGCATTTTCAATGTGATTGACTTCTGTTAAGTACTGAGTTACACATGGTATCATTGAAACCTGAATTTTTACATGGTATCAGAGTTTCATGGTGGATTTCGAGTTTATCCGTACCGATTTAGACAAAAAAAACTATGGTAGAAAAGCGCATTATACTTATGTGATAAAAATATATCAACATATGATTCGAGTACTTCCAAACATATTGAAACAAGTGTGAACTGAACTAAGGTCAAATTGATTTGGGGGAGAGTGTTGGAATATTGTCCCATATCGTTGTTGAAATATTGTCCCACGCCGACACTCTTTCGGCCAATTGAGTCCTGAATTTAAGCATTTATTTTTGGATTCGTTTAAATGAAAATATGAATATGATTCGAACAACAAAACGAACTTGAACAAAAATTCGAATGAATTATGAAACAAAATTCAAACGTTGGTGAGCAAATATTTTTTATATAGAAAAATATAAAACAAAATTTGATGATTTGGATACAAAAATATAATTATGAGTATTTTTGTACAATTTCTACATGAATACGAACGGATCCAAACTAGAACACGAAATTAGTAGATCCAAACAAAAATGAACATTGATGCAAACACGAACGGCACATGAACAAAATTTTAGAAATATAGACAATGTTAGAACACAGTTTTCTATTTGAATTATAATAGGAATGAACATGAACAAGTCTAATTCGATCGGTTCCAATCGAATAAAAACCAATTTTTTAAAAACTAATTTACAATTTCTATATTTTTGAAGTAAAATTGTTAAAAATAATTTTATTGAATCAAAAGTATCACATATTTACATTATTGTCGACGAGTAATGTATTGTTGCCCAGCCCAATTAATGGCCCAGTTAATGGAAGCTTCTTCACCGATATTTGTATTTGTGCTCCGGGCAGAAAGTTGTATTATTTTCTCACACTCATTGGTGAAGTAAAAGCGACCGTGTTGCTGAAAATGGTTGAGATTCTTTTGCCTTGAGTTGCTTTAACGTGCAGTTTACCTAGAGTGAGTGTTTCTGTTCTTGATAATGGCAGCTTAAGTGGGGGTTTTAATTGGCTGATTGTTCAGTTATGGGTGGATTAAACTGGATTAGGTTCGTGCATCTGAAGCCCTATTTTAGTAAACTAGTTAAATTTGTCATGGTTTTAGCTGGAAATCATGGTAGAAGTTGGGTGTTTCCATCTTTCTCTGCATTGCTTATGGTTGGTTCATTAATTTGCTTTTTTGTTGTAATGGGGTCGAGCTTTCTTTCAATTTTTCCATCTTTAGACAAAATTGGTGAGACTAATCCGATTCCGAACAGTGCGTTAAGTATTAACGGATCTTTTGAAAGAAAATGCGATGTGTTTGATGGGGATTGGGTGGTCGATGAGAGTTACCCTTTATACAACGCAACTCTGTGTCCTTTTCTTGAGCGAGGATTTGATTGTTTGAGCAATGGAAGAAGGGATAAGGATTATCTCAAGTGGCGTTGGAAGCCAAAGAGATGTGAGATTCTGAGACTCAGTGTCCGGAACACCTTAGAGTGGCTTCGTGGTAAAAGAATCGTTTTTGTGGGTGATTCTTTGAGTAGAACACAATGGGAATCCATGGTTTGTTTTCTGATGAGCGGGATAGAAGATAAAGCTACTGTCTATGAAGTTAATGGCAATGAGATCACCAAGAAAATAAGGCATTTAGCTGTTCGATTTGAGCTATTTAATTCTACAGTTGAGTTCTATCGCTCAGTGTTCTTAGTGCAGCCTGGTACAGTACCTAAGCATTCACCCAAGAGAGCAAAGATGGTCTTAAAGCTAGACAAGATTGACGATATTAGTCGAAAATGGATCGATGCTGATGTTCTTGTATTTAATTCAGGGCATTGGTGGTCATCTACGAAGCTCTTCGAAATGTAAGTACTTGTTCGTTTTAGTGTGATACAGAACTTATCTAATGTGCATATTCAGACAGGGGCTGGTACTTTCAAATTGATGGAAAGATAAAGCTTGGATTGCCAATAAGTAAAGCTTTTCAGTTTGCTTTAGAAACATGGAAGTTTTGGATAGAAAACACATTGAACCAACATCGAACACAAGTTTTTTTTCGAACTTTCGAGTCCACTCATTGGAGGTTTGTTTGTTAACATATCATCCTTGTCGTTTTTTTGTGTCTTCTTGATAACTTTTGGGTATTTTTGTAGTAGCGGAAGGCGTCGAAATTGCGAAGTGACAAGGCATCCGTCCCACGAAGCTACTACTACTACAGGAGGAGAAAGGGGATGGATATCTGATGCAATTATTAGTGCTGTGGAAAGCGTTTCATTTCCAGTGAAGCTGCTTAATGTTACACAAATGGGAGCAAGTAGAAGTGATGCTCATGTTGGTTCTTGGAGCGATAATCCTTCAGTTCCAGATTGTAGCCATTGGTGTTTGCCTGGAGTTCCTGATATGTGGAACGAGATCCTCTTCTCGTTTCTGCTTTCACACGATAGAGATCTTGTGTAACTCATCTTCTTCATTACTCTCCTTGTATATTTACACAGTTCCTAGAATTCCTGTAATTTTTGCAGTCACTCGCTTTAGAAAAATCATTTAAAAATTGCGTCTTTTTTCGTGTAACTTGCTGGTGTCTTAAACTGCGGGCTGCAGCTAGACATACCCTCAATTCCCAGTTGAAGAAAAGCGCCAAGATCTCTGTAGTTAATCTCTTAATCTTCTCGTTCGAATTGATTTTCGATTCTTTGCAAGAACCTTCGATTTCACCCATGGCTAGCTTAATTCCCAACAGCAAAAGCAGTAGATCCAGCGTTTGGACGCGTACCCATTGTGTTGCTGCCGTTTCATTGGTCATTTGCACTGTTTTCATCACTAGACAATTTGATCATCCCATGGGCTCCTGTTCTTCATGCTATATCAATTTATTCTCTAATTCTGACCGGCCGTATGAAATTTTGCGGTCGTCCAAATACAGCAATCACAAAACCCACCTGAATTTTAAGGTATATGTGTATGATGAGCACGAGATTGAGGAACTTAAGCTGCTGTTGCACGGACGAGATGGCACGATTTCTGCTGAGAAATGCATCAAAGGCCAATGGGGCACACAGGTACTCGTTTAAGTTCATCTAATCTGTAACCCTAGACAACAAATCAGAGAAGTTTGGGGTTTTTTTCTGCGATTTGGATCCCAAAATTCGCTTCTTTAAATTCACATTAAATTGCTTAATGTGGGAAAAGACTTAAAGCTTCAGTTTTGTAATTGCTTTAGGTTAAGCTGCATAGAATGTTCTTGCAATCAAAAGTTCGGACCATAAAGAAAGAAGAAGCAGATTTCTTCTTTGTACCATCTTATGTCAAGTGTGTTCGAATGATGGGTGGCTTGAATGATAAGGAGATCAATGAAACTTATGTTAAGGTGACTATTCTTTTTCAGTTCTCATCATTCACAAAAACCAAAAGTGTCATCTTCGAACCCGAATCCGTTCTGTTAAGTAAATTCTTCATTGTTCGTGTAGAATGCTGATGCAATAGTTATTCATATTTGGTCGAGTCTTCATTGTTCTTGGAGAATGCCGATTTAATTGTTATTTATATTTGGTCGATTCTTCATTGTTCTTGGAGAATGCTGATGCAATAGTTATTTATATTTAGTGGATTCTTCATTTCTCTTGTAGAATGCCGATGCAATAGTTATTTATATTTAGTCGATTCTTCATTTCTCTTGTAGAATGCCAATGCAATAATTATTTATATTTGGTCGATTCTTGATTGTTCTTGTCGAATGCCGATGCAATACTCAGTTACATTTGATTGATTCTTCATGGTTATTGTAGAATATTGATGCAATAACTATTTATATTTGGTCGATTCTTCATTTGTTCTTGTCGAATGCTGATGCAATAGCTATTTATATTTGCACTACTGTGTTTCAGGTTTTAAGTCAAATGCCGTATTTCAGGTTATCCGGTGGACGTAACCATATATTTGTTTTTCCAAGGTACATTTCCTTGTTCAAAACATGAGAATAATGCCCTTTAACGGTAAGTTATTCGCAAAGAATAGTTCCGAATTTCTACTATGCACAGTCCCGTGATGCTTTTTTAAATGAATTCGACCCCTATTAATCGTACCATTTATTTCTTCGTAGTGGTGCCGGAGCACACTTGTTTAAATCATGGGCTACTTACATAAACCGATCCATAATTCTTACTCCGGAGGTATTCTAATTTCCGATTCTCGTTTATTGCTTCTATAACAACACTGTTTTTTTCTTTATTCGAAAAGGGAGATCGAACGGATAAGAGAGACACGAGCGCTTTCAATACATGGAAAGATATCATAATACCAGGTAATGTAGACGATGGAATGACACTCCAGAGACCAAAACTAGTAGATCCTTTGCCATTATCAAAGAGGAAGTATTTAGCAAATTATTTAGGCCGAGCACAAGGTAAATTCGGTAGGATTCAACTTATAGATCTCGCAAAGCATTATCCCGATAAGGTAAAAGCTTTTTAATCCGCAACAATGTGACAAGAAGTTTACATTTTGAACGATTCGATTAACAGTTAGAATGTCCCGAGTTGAAATTCAGTGGAACTAACAAACTTGGAAGATTAGAGTACTTTCAGCATCTCGGAAATGCGAAATTCTGTTTAGCTCCACGTGGAGAGTCATCTTGGACTCTTCGTTTTTACGAGTCTTTTTTCGTGGTTAGCAATATATATTCGTTATATTATGATGATATTGATATTTAGAAACTATTGGTTATTGTTCTTAACAGGAATGTGTTCCGGTTATATTATCGGATCAAGTTGAATTGCCGTTTCAAGATGTAGTCGATTACGCAGAGATATCTATCAAATGGCCGTCTTCTCGAATCGGAAGACAGCTCCTAGATTACTTGGATTCAATCCCAGGTATCGGTTATTGTTGAAATATTGTCCCATATCGGTTGTTTGTGAAAATAGAAATGTTCTGGTTTATAAGAAATGTGATATAATGAGTAATTGGTTTGATCTAGCATTTTCAATGTGGTTCACTTCTCTTATGGACTGTGATACAACGAGACTCTTCTGGCCCATTAAATTCTGAACTTCTATGGTTATTATTCGGACATGTTTGTAAGATTTGATTCGAACAATGTTGTATTGTAGATAAAGCGGTAGAAGATATGATATTGAAGGGAAGACGGGTTAGATGCTTATTCGTGTATGCTCCGGAATCGGAGTCGTGTTCGGGATTTACGGGTATATTGTGGGAGCTTGAGAAGAAAGTGAGATTATTTCATCAGTCTAGTGAGACATTTTGGTTGCATAATGGATCTATTGTGAATAGAGACCTTAATGGAATTTTTTGATTTATTATTTTACGTAATTAAAACGGTTTTAAGATAAGAACTCAAATTTCATAATTTCGCCAAGAGACCGAATTGACACATGCAACAACGTCGTATAACAAGGAATTTAAATATAACGGAAAGTTTAGGTTATATCAAATATGTAATTTAATGACCAAGTAAGATGACACTTATCAATAGTGATGAACGAAAAGCTATACACGAACTAGATTAATCAGATTTGATTACATGGGTATTCATCTAATCATATGGGTTCAAAGTAGATTTACTCAAACATGATATTATGCAAGTTGATCGTACAAAACACATATTGGGTTTGGTTAGTATAGTTTTTTAAAATTGCGGTATGGTGAGGTGTGGTGAGATATGATGATCGTGAACTTTTAAATATGTTTGGTAAAATTACGATATTATAATTGTGATTTATGTAAAAATACTAATATACCCTTATATATATAAAATAATAAATAGAATTATATTATAATTAATAGAAGTAAGGGTAAATTAGTCTTTTCCAAAATCACGATGAGGTCACAGTTGGTTTTAACAGTTGTGATGATATCGTGATTTTTTAACGATTATCACATCGCAATTAAGCTTGTGTTTTGTGTACCATTAAAAAATCACGATTTGGACATCGCACCGCACATCATCGCAGTTTTAATTTGAGTTCCAAACAAACCCATTAACATTTAATAAAATTTTGGTACATTTAATATTTTTTTAAAATAATAATTATATAAAAGAATCAAAATGCACATTATTTTTTGTTATTTTATTAATTTATATACTTGTTCAATATATTTTTTATGATCTTATTTTTTTATATTGAATGTTTATTTAATTGTTCAATATTGATGTTTTTTTTTATTTTTGATGATCTTGTTCAAGATACAATCTTGAATGTTTATTTAATTATTAAATGAATTTATTGAGGCCCAAAAAAGGTCCAGTAAGGAGGCCCAAATATAAAGGCCTAAAAAATTATGAGTCGCTTGCGTTTGTTGCATTGGGGCTAGACTGCCGGTTGGAGGAAGATCGGAGTTTGAACTGGGAGTTTCTGCAGATAGCGTTTTCGGGATTATCAGAAATCAAGGAAACGTTGAGAAGTCACTCCCAGTACAGCGTAATTGAAAGAGAAAGGATTGTTAGTGCTGATCAATTATGAAGCCTGAGGCGGATGAAATCGAAGCTAATGATGAGGTGAAGTCTGTCGCTGACGCCAATGCCAAACCCTTTTATGATGTTTATGGGCCAGAGGTGTGTTCTTCTTGACTTTGCTGTTTCTCAGCTTAATAGAATTTGTTATTGAATATATAAGTGGTTTTGAACGGCACTAGGGTAGTTTAGTCGCTCATTAGTTATTTATATTTTAAAGTTGTGGATTTAACCTAGAGATCATTTTTCATGTGGGGTGGCTTGTGTATTCTGTAAGATAGTTTTTGAAATGTAGTAAATTGAGGCCCTGCAGGCAAGAGCCGATGTTGTTCTTAAGGAGTCAAAACCAAATTCGACATTGAATATTCTGGTATGCTTTGAATTTTATGTATAATTTATTTTCTTTCTATACTACTTCTACATGTTAACTTTGGCTTTTTATGGTCCGCTCCGTGCTCTGCTATTAGGATGTACAAGAACTGGCCACCTGGGTGCTTGCTGACGGCTTCATGCCTTTTTGGATTTTTATCAAAGTAAATCACTTATTTATAACATCATTTTTTGTATGTTATTCTACACGGTAAAAGGGTTTTGTTTTTTATTCATTATATTGTAAAGAGTTAATTTGTGTTGTTGCGTAAAATATTTGCAGAATAAGCCATTGATTCCCAAAGTCGTTATGCTTTATGTGCCTGGTCTTGATGCAGCATTGTACTTATCAAATTCTAAAGTTCTAAAAAGTTTCAAAGATTGCTGTGGAATTCCTCGTGCAGTCTTAGCTCTCAGGTTAACTGTTAATGCCTTCATTCTTTGTGTGGTAATTGATTCGTTGTAGTAACGTATTTTGTTGTATATCATAGCTGTGCATCAGATGGAATGCAGACTGTAGATGCCCTTCTTACATGCCGAGTGAAAAGAAAAAGGAACGAAGCAGAACATGTGCCAAAGAGATCTTTCCAGATGTCTCATCAAGGTTTTATTCGAAAAACTATTGCCATCGTCTATTATGAAACTCAAACTCTTACATCATTTTAGAAACTTTAATCACATAAGTGATCATTTTCATTTACGTCACTAATGCGTACATAAGCTAGTTTGTACACATTGTAGGAGCTTCAAATACAGTTACAATTGATCCACCTGCCGTTCTCTTGAAAAACGATTCGCCATTTCCTATTACTTATTATGTTCTTACTGACAATCAGTTGAAAGAAAATGGGTACCCTACCAATCCAGGTAATGCATTGTGTGTTTCCTTGTAATGTTGGTATCATATTATTCTAAATTTTTTTAATCTTGTAGATTTTATTTCCACTTGTGCTGCCCCGTCAGCATCTCCATCGCATGATATTTTGGCTCTAGACTGTGAAATGGTGATTCATATTGAATAAAGTTTCGAGTTTTATATTTTCCGCAATATCCCGAGTTCCAAATCTTCAGATTCTTGCTGTTCTTTTTTATCAGTGCATTACAAAAGAGGGTTTTGAGCTAACTAGAATTACCATTGTCAACATTACTGGAGAGGTATTCCTTACTCATATCCATATACTATTTTCAGGGTATAATATGTAATCTTGCTAGATTTGCAGGTATTATTGGATAAACTTGTTAAGCCAGCCAATGATATAACTGATTACAACACAAGGTACTTCATATCTACTTCTTAAGATGTGTTTATTCGTTGAGCAATTTTTGAACTACATGGCTCTTCGTTGTTCAGATATAGTGGAATTACTCATGAGATGCTGAAAGATGTGACCACAACTCTTGAAGATGTACAGGTTCAGATTTTCTCTTTTTCTGTCTTAATGAACGTTAAACCGATCGGGATTAGTTAACTCGCATTTATTTTAGGAAGAATTGCTTGGTCTTGTGCACAAAGAGACCATCCTCGTTGGACATTCATTAGAAAACGACTTGATCGCTTTGAAGATTCGTCATGATTTAGTGATCGACACTGCAATCTTATACAGTCCCTCGAATGGTCGAAGTTATAAACCAGCTCTCCGTGTGCTAACTAAAAGACTTCTTTCTAGAGAAATTCAGGATTCTTGTAAAGGACATGATAGTGTTGATGATGCAAAAGCTGCAATGGATCTTGCATTACTAAAATTTAAACACGGTATTTGATTCGAAACTAATATGTTCACTAGTTCTATATATATTAACCATTCATCTTCCTCTTTTTCGATACTCAGGACCGGGATTTGGTTCCCCTTCATCGTGCTTCACGAGAAGGAAACTATCTCAAGTGTTCAATGATTCTGGTAAAACTTCATCTCTAGTTGATGATGTCTTTATACTAAAGCGGTATGCATGCGAAACATCTAACGCAATCCCGGTTTCTTCTGATGACGAAGCTCTCCTTAAAGCTGGAAAAGAGGTCACATTTCTTTTCTTGTTCTTTCTCTAGGCATACATGAAACCGTGATCGATCGATCTTGTTGTTGCGATTCGTAGGTAAAAAACAGAAAAATCGGATTCGTATGGACACAGTTTTCCGAATTGTTTTCGTATTATAAGAAGCAAGCAAATGATGACAACAGACTCAGCACAAAGATAGCAGAGATGATTTCACTGTTAACATGCAATAGCAATTCAAGCAAGAAGCAAGTATCATTCAATAACTATTTAGAATTAGAGGGTATTCTTCGTAAGATTGATAAACGAGTCAAGACCCTTTATTCACATCTACCAACTAATGCCATGTTCATTATTGCTACTGGTCATGGAGACACTCCACATGTACAAAAGTAAGTGTTGATTTTGCTAGCTGCATTCTCTCGTATGTATTTGTAACTGATGAAATCCCGTTTCATTAAGATTAAGGAAAATGTTGTCGGATCAAACGGAAACTCCGTTCTCCCGAGGGAAGATTGTTAAAGTTCTTGAAGAGCTACAAGCCCAAGCTGAAGTAGGTTTGTGTTTTGTAGGCATCAAACACTAACATTGTCTCATGTTATGTATATAGTGTCTATTTTGACAATGCAAAGAAGCTTTCAAGGCTTCATTTCTTGTTCTTAACAATGTTCGCAGAGTTGCAGAAAGTAGACATGTACAAAGGCAAAGGTAAGTGTTGGTGAATTTACTTGTCATCTTGATCATTTATCTCCATGCTGAGCTGAATACTAATAGCTTGTTTTCCCATCCGAAATGGAGCAAATCCATCTCGTATTCCATTGTGTATCGAGTTGAATACTGTTGAATGAGTTCTCTTATGTCACTTTTAACTTTTGAGCTAATTGGACAGGAAGCAAAACCAGCCATGCTCATTCGTGCTCTCCATTTTCCAGCGACTTCGTAACGCTCGATCCTCTCTTCTCCTTCGCAGGCAACGATGTTAATGATATCACGAGCTAGACATTGTTTCTCAACATTCATCCGATCTTGACTATCCCGTGGAAGAGCTGCATCAAGAGATTCAAAAACAGCTGCATAGTAACTGTACGCCTCGGTAAATCTCGATAAAAATGGAGAGGTGTTTGTGTTCACGTTCTGTTCGACAACAGTGACAAGCTTCGGTTTCAACCTTTTCACCATTCGGAGAAGCTGATCACGGAGGTTCACTGTCGAAACACTCTCGTCTGGCATGTGATGAAGCTGAAAAGCAAAGTTTACTACTAAAGCTTCTTCATCTGGTAAGCAATTAAGCATTGATGGAGTAACCAAACAAGTTTCAGCTGCAACAGCATGAAACTCAAATGAGAGATGAAGATCTTCAGCAA
This sequence comes from Utricularia reniformis, assembly GCA_009725065.1. Classification (NCBI taxonomy): domain Eukaryota; kingdom Viridiplantae; phylum Streptophyta; class Magnoliopsida; order Lamiales; family Lentibulariaceae; genus Utricularia; species Utricularia reniformis. Next base: position 726,768 of record RWGZ01000925.1, on the reverse strand, counting down.
GTTGCTCAAGGCGTTGACCGATGATTCTCAAACCTCCCACAGACCGTTGAATTGACTCCGGATCATCGATCCCAGTTAACTTCAAAGAAGGTCGAGGTTCGGGAATTTCAGACAATGTTTTCAGTAATGTGTAATATTGACTTCCTTGGTTAATGTCGAAATCTATGATATGAATCTTCTTTTCGTCTTTGCACGCTTCAAGAATTGCACTATTTGCTGACATGAAACCAAATCTAAAACACGGACAAACCTCGAAGAGAACTTGCATTGCTGAAAGCCGATCCAAAGAAGGCTGATCTTTACATTTCAATGCTTTATATAAACCTCTTCCCGATAGAGCTATTCGAGCTGCGAGAGCTTCAACCATATAAGCTGCAATTCGATCACAAGGATCACCTTGTATCGAAACCTTCTCACGCAGCATATTTATCATGTCTTTTGCTCTGTCAAACTTACCACAGTTAACCAACGCAGCACATTCAAAGAGTAGATTCCGAGGACTAGGAGGTGTAGTAGAAGACGGTACTTCCCAGGGGCTACTTGTGGTCGTAATGTTAGAGTCCGAAGATGAAGATTCCTTTGTCGAAAAATCAATTACGACAGCCCATTCAGTGTCGATTTCCATTGAGTTATAATATTCATCTTCAGTAACATTATCATCAAGAAGAGCATTCTCAAGTTCTTGAAGTTTCAATCTCATCTTATCTTCGTCATACTCAATAACGGCATTTTCTTCGTCGAATCGAAAACCGTTATTTTTGGACCCTGTTATGTCAACAAGTTCCTCAGATGATGAACCATAAGCATCAAAACTATATGACTCCGAGGTGTAAACAGCTTCATGATTATTCGGATTCAAAGTCGAGGTTAATGATTCCGAGGTATCATCACCATTTTTCATTGAGTAAATATCATGATTCCCAAACAAGGTAGCAGATCTGACTAAAGATGACATTCTTCAATTCAAATACAGCAAGCCACCAGAGTAACAAGATTTTTACGCCCAATACAAATTACAGCTCTGGTATTCGTGTAAAAGCAAGAAAAAGTCACTAAAAATTAGCAGAAGGCATCAATTATCAAGAACCCAGAGAGATTCAAAGACTTATAAATGAAATACAAAACATAGAACTATAATTAACAGCTTTGGGTAACCCAAAGATGAAGCGAAATTGAAGAAACTAACTAATCGAGGGCAAGCAAAAGAGTAAAAGTAAAACAAACCCTGATAATTCAGCTACCAATCGAACGATTTAATGAACCCTAGACCGAAATATGAACGCTTACTTTGAAAAAATCATGAATCTGTGCGAAAAAGCAGTACGAACCTTGAGAAACATCGAGGAAACTCAGATAGAGAATACGAAGATCGTTCCAAAAAAACACAAGTGGGGGTGGATAAGAAGGAATCACCCGAGTCTTGACACCCAAAAAAATAATGATTTCCCTCTTGTGCCCAATCAAAGAACCCAACACTAAACAGCGCGACTGTACACAGAGTACGGGTTAAGCAACGTTGAGAAATCAAAAATCAAGACGTGATTAAACGATCCTGACCATTGAACTAAACAATCTAGTGTCAACGATCTAATTCTAGTATAGCCACGTAGATTAACTTCAATTTAATCGATACGAATTAATTAATTGAGGAAAAATGAATCCTAATTCCTAGGTTTGAAATTAAATAAATTACAGAAGCGTGTGGATTTATTTCTGATAGTATGGTGGGCCCACTTTCTAGAAATAAATGAAAGCAATTCTATCCAATTTCATAATATTTTTTTTGGTAATTTTGATTTCGAAATTTTTAAATTTTTTTCTATTATAATCCACTAAATATGAAATTAATAAAACTGTGTATTTAACAATTTTTGACAAATCAAATCTTCAAAATTTCGATTATATAATATATTTTATTTTTAAAATTTTTAATTTTGACAATAATTGAAGTCCTCTGCATAAATCAAACTGTTAGAACCAATTTTATCATTTTGAGATCTGATTAATCAAATATTATAAGATTAGAGTATCAAATTTACCAAAGTTTGATAATTAAGTATGTTGTTAAAAGTTATAGAGATCAATTTACCAAAATTCGGAAAGTTTGATAATTAAAGATATGATTTTCTTATTATCATTCAACTACATTTAAAACTAATTAGTTTAGAATGACGTGGTTGCAAAGTAAGAAGTTCCAAATAAATATAATACAAATGAGTCAAAATTAACTCAAAGTTCTATTAAATATATATAAACTTTGGTGAAATAATTAATGATCTATACATAGATGCATAAACAAGCAAATAATTTGAGCCACATGTCATCACTATTCACTAGTGATAGTCATCCATATAACCCGTTAGGGCATATCGGACAATGGGTTGGCCCGGCCCATATGGGTTAATTTTAACCATAATTTATAGTTAACTATCATTTCTACCGTAGGGTAGGAAGATTAAATTATTTATATATTATAGAGAAATTAAAAAAATGTGAAAGATTAAACATGGATAAATTATTTATATACCATAGGTGCAATGAAGAATTTAAAAAGTTGGTAAAAACTTATGAAAGTTGCCTCTAATATATATATATCAATTATAGCGATATCTATAGTGAAGATTAGATGACGATCAATATTGATCAATTGGTTGAAGACAAAGGAAGATGTTAGTTATCAATTGGATCAATCTAGAAAAATTCGAAAGCAATATTTGGAATGAATATTTTAAAGAAAGAGTATTTATTAAATCAATATATATGAATTAAATGAAGAATATACTAAATATTTATTATTTCCCTTAAATCTCTAAGATTGAGTTATACTTGATATTTTGTTCTTTATAAACTTAGAGTACCAATGTATATATCATTCTTCGATAGTGAATTTACCCATTCCACATATCACATCATTATTCACATGCACCCTTTAACAGTATTATATCCCTAAATGAATTCCTTGTTTTATTTGAACAGATGAACAAAAACAGAAATTACATTACATTGAAAACGGACGGTGAGGATGAACGGCGGCGCATTTACATCGAACGGATATCAAATTAAGGCATCCACTGGTTATAAGTGAATGACGCCCAGAGCAAGTATGAAGATCTGGAAACGAATCACAAACAGCTTGTACTGCTGAAGGAGTTAGCCCCGTGCACTGACTAATATTCAGATTCATAAGCCCTTCTTCATTCTTCCCTTGTCTCTCCGCCAATGAATACATAGATTGATCCGTAATATTCTGGCAATAGTAAAGATCCAAACTTCTCAAATCAACGCATCTCTCTGCTAAAGCAATCACGCTTTCATCTACAACATATTTCCCCCTTATCATCAATAAAACTCAATGATAATGTGGGAGTTTTAGGGTACCTGTGATAAGGACACATCCACATAAATCGACAGCTTTTAGTTCAGGACAACCGTAAGCTAAGCTCTTAACGCCTTCATCGCCAACATGGTCACACCAACCGAGGTTTATGGATTGGAGTTTATGGCAATTGTAACCAATGGCCTGTAGTAAATGAATGGTTTTTTACGTATCACAAGTTTTTAAGGGTAAAAGCTAGGATAGTTGTCTCGTACCTTCGACGCTGTGTCGGTTGCTGCTCTTACGCAGCCACAAAGATTGAGAGCTTTGAGGTTTTGGCAAAATCCAGTTAAGTATACCAAAGCTGTGTCACTGAAATCTGAGCAGCCACTTATGTTGAGCTTTAGAAGATTGGAGGAACAACAAGATAATGCGTATAGGGATCGATCGGTGAGTAGAAAGCTCTTGCTTAAGTCTAATTCAAGTAGAGTATGACAATGGAATGTGATTTTCTCAACGGCATCATCTTGTAGCTGAGGTGTATGTTGGCGTAGTATCAAAGTTTGGAGGTGTGTGAATCTGGGAATCAGTGAAATAACAAGGTTGTTCATGTTCTTCTTGCACCTGTTAATGGTATTGAGAAAATTGCATCAGATTATGATTTCAAAAGAAAACAAGACAAAGCCTGAAAGAGATACTGCAAAATTCTCCAATGAATCTTAAACAAGGCAAAGCCTGAAAGAGAGTCACAAACATGGAAGAAAAGCAACAAAAACTATGGCATAAAAACGATTTCATCAACTAACTCAAACAGAATTCAAATTCCCTAAAAAATCGTGATGACTGCAGACAAATTCCTAATTTCTTGCAAGGCGATAATTTAAACTACAATCACAACGTATAAAGAAAAAAAAAACAGCACGATAAATACTTGATCACACACCAAAAAAAGGAGAGTCGCGTAACGCCCCAGGAAATAGCATCTCTCCATCCACGACAAACCCCAGAAGCCACAATCACTGTCCGATCATCAACCAGAGACAGAATTTTCATCAAAAGCTCAACCAGAATATCACCCCACTCACAAAAACTCAATTCCATACTTGCTTCATATCCCATAATCTTCCCAAAACCCAACGCCAATCCTTCATCCGTCTCTTGCATTCCCAAAATCCCCCTCCAGTCCTTACAGAAACACGCTCCCTTTAGCTCTAGTCAAAAAGCAAAATCCTATATTGAAATGAAGAGAATCAATTCTCCGTCCATATCGAGGGAAGACGCACGCACGTAAATCCAATTAGGTAAAAAAGAACAAGAAAATTTGAAAATTCGAAGAGGACAACGGTTGTTTTCACTTTCAGGGAAAATTTACAGCTATTATTTT
>RWGZ01000925.1:709166-721473 GCA_009725065.1 Utricularia reniformis | reverse complement strand
CAGAGGCTTAATGAAAATGACAAGGAAAAGAAAGCAGTAAGAACTCCGGTAGGGTAATGGCATGTTCTTATGCGTCCAAAAGGTCCTCCTATTTCCGTCGTTGCGCCCTGTATTTATAGAGTTAACGGCGTGTGTAAATCACGCTCTGTAACCGCCTCTGACAGGTTTGTTAGAGGTTGTTATCGCGGGATGTAAAACGAGGTTGGGACCGAGGCGTGGTCTGCGTGATCGGGCCCGAGGCGTGGTAAATGTGTGGAGGCCCGAAGCGTGGAAAACGTGAGCCTATAACCGTTCGGACCGAACCAAGGAGCCAATTACCAGAAAACGTTTTATTTCGCCTAAGGTTATCTTCGGTCATCTCGTTAAACATCGGACCGCTTTTCCTTAAGTGTGCAAATGGGCTACAAGAATTCGTTTCCACCATTTGAATTAGCCCAATAATTAATGGATCTTGCCCATCACAAGGTACCCGGTCCTAAAGTTCACATCACATATGTTATCGGTGTTTTGTACGATAACTTTTGGTATTGTGTTATATGATCGGATGTTAGGTTTTTAGTATCCGTTCTTAGAGTAAGAGTAACATAATTGTTTAATATAAAAATAAATTTGCTATCGATCGATATATCACTCAAACGACTTCAATCGAAACGTATGTTTTTATATCGATTGATACATGAATTACATGGTGGTATCAGATTATAGTGTTGGATATCGCTACATTGGTCGATACTTGAAATATCGAGAAGTACATGTGTTTCGTCTGAGTATCGGGTTAGGGTCAGATCCTAGGTTTTTCTTGGTTCCTTTTTAAATTATGTATAAATTCATTCTATTAATATGAAAAGTAAATTTGTTATCAACCGATATAACGGTTATACCAATTATATGAACCCGAATTGACATCACCTGTTATTCATTTATCGAACAAAATTATTTGTATTTTTTAATTATGATTTATTCTAATAGTGTTCGGTATTTTACGTATTATGTGATATAAAAACATTGATAATAAACCTATAGTTTATTATCAAGAGAACTATTGGAATGCAACAAAACATACATTAGGTTCATCCACCGAAATTAAATTATTGTTTAATCCAAAATTAATGTACTGTTGTTTTAAAAAACATTTTTTTAAATCACGATTATTTATAATACGATCACATCAAAGTACAATACATTGATCTCACTTCTCCACTATTTCTCTAATGTAATTCCAATATAATTATATTATATTGCATTTATTTGATATTCTTATCTAATTTAATTTTTTTTGTGGCAGTTAAGCTTCTTTATACTAAAGTTATATATAAACAGTGTTTTCATACCGGACGGTATACCGCCCGGTACATCAAATTTTGTTCGGTACCAGTATTTTTTTTTGTACCGTCCGGTACCGGGTATTAGGGTCGATTTCCGGGTTTTTTCGTGTATGATCATAAAAAACTAATTAATTATTAATTTTTTTAAATATAAAATAAAATAAAATTTGATACCGAGCGGTATAGACCGGTATACCGATCGTACCACTCATACCGGTCCGGACCGGTACGTTATTCCGGACCGGTATGAAAACATTGTATATAAAACAAAAAATCATGTATCATATGTTTATATTTTTATCTACAACAAAAATAGTTTAATTCGACTTCCGTTGAACCTCTAAATATAAAACCTTTCATAAAAACGATAAGAGATGACATTTACGGTCCTCAAAAATCTTAGTTTTGACAACTTTAGTCCTATCATTTCTTAATTTTATTAAAATCTTCTATATAACCCGTTTATATTGCATAATTTAATCCTCGGTTTTTTGAAAATAAAATTAATATTTAAAGTTTAATATGTATGAAAAAATTGATATTCAAATTTTGTAGACTAATTTTGCGAGGGATCATTATGTGAATCTAACAACAAAAAATGACTCATTAGTTACACAATTAGCAACCAAATTAACACTTTTATAAGGTATTTTGAAGAAATCACAAGAGTAAATAAGCAGGTTTTTTAAAATAAATCTTGAATACTCGGCCTTTTAGATTATACACATTATATTTTGTATAGAAAACATTTTAAACAAAACATATTGTCTTCTAATTAACCTAATTGTTATGTATTTGATGGTAAAATGAATATTATGAGAAAATGATGCATTTGGATCCCAAATTTTTACATTTTTAGTATGCAATTGTTCATAATTTGTAATGATATATTTAGTTCATGAACTTTAAAATTTTGACAGATTAGATCATTCAAATTTGCAACATTTGTCAAATAAGTTTGATTTTGATTGAAGACATCATTTGTCAAAATCGAAAACTTTATGGATATAATATATCATACATGCTAAATTTTGGGAACTAGTTACTAAAATTACCAAAATCATTAAGTTATAGAACCAAATATTATAGTAATGAAATGACATACTTTTCCACCATAAAATTACCAAAATCATTAAGACAATCGCGAAGAGAAAACTCACCAATAAAGAAGACATCGAAGATGTTCGTAGAGAAGTTCATATAATGCATCATCTAGCCGGTCAACCTAATATAGTAGAACTCAAAGGAGCGTACGAAGGCAAACAATCTGTCAATTTAGTTATGGAGCTCTGCAGCGGCGACGAACTCTTCGATCGAATAATCGCTCGCTGACATTTCACCAAACGTGCGGCCGCATCTCTCTTGAGAACAATCGTTCAGATTGTGCATACATGTCATTCGATGGGAGTAATACATCGTGATATGAAACCAGATAATTTCTTGCTTCTGAATAAGGATGAGAATTCGTCGCTGAAAGCTACCGATTTCGGACTCTCCGTCTTCTACAAAGAAGGTCCCCAATTTTGAATCAGGGTTTCGAATAAAGTATTTTTGAATTTTGGAAAATTGGGGACATGTGATGTGTTCAAGGACATTCTAGGTAGCGCATATTATATAGTACCAAAAGTTTTGAAGAGGAAATATAGCGAGTTTTTTTCCAAGAATAACCTACTTGCAAATACTCTTTACCAAAATAACACACTTCCAAATTAATACCCCAAAATAACATGTTTACAACCTTTTATGTATGTAACATGTTGTAATCATCAATTCTACACTAATGTATAATTGTTGTGATATAAGACTACAACATATCCAAACACACAACAAATGTCATCAAAAAACAAATACAATTAAATTTGATATACGGAAAACTATCATAAAAAAACATAATATATAATTCAATTCTCCACAAAAATAACACTAAAAACAACATGTCTCTTCAACATCATCATCATTCATTTGATTTTGAACCCTGTGACGATTGAAAGTAATTCATCACAACATATCCAAAAACACAACAAATCTCAATAAAAAAGCAAAGAAGATTAAATCTTTGCTAAGAACTATCATAAAAAGCATAATATATAATTCAATTCTCCACAAAAATAAAACTAAACACAACATGTCTTCTTCAACATCATCATCATTCATTTGATTTTGAACCCTGTCACGATTGAAAGTAATTCATCACAACATATCCAAAAACACAACAAATCTCAATAAAATAGCAAAGAAGATTAAATCTTTGCTAAGAACTATCATAAAAAGCATAATATATAATTCAATTCTCCACAAAAATAAAACTAAACACAACATGTCTTCTTCAACATCATCATCATTCATTTGATTTTGAACCCTGTCACGATTGAAAGTAATTCATCACAACATATCCAAAAACACAACAAATCTCAATAAAATAGCAAAGAAGATTAAATCTTTGCTAAGAACTATCATAAAAAGCATAATATATAATTCAATTCTCCACAAAAATAAAACTAAACACAACATGTCTTCTTCAACATCATCATCATTCATTTGATTTTGAACCCTGTCACGATTGAAAGTAATTCATCACAACATATCCAAAAACACAACAAATCTCAATAAAATAGCAAAGAAGATTAAATCTTTGCTAAGAACTATCATAAAAAGCATAATATATAATTCAATTCTCCACAAAAACAAAACTAAACACAGCATATCTCCTTCAACATCATTTGATTTTGAACCCTACCACAATTGAAAGTAATTGAAAAACATAAATCAATTCATAACATCAACAACCATATATAACTTAATGAAGTGATCAACAAATAAAAATTATCAAAATAATACATTAATAGAGATCATCATACCATACTACACCTAATCAATTATTGATCTCTTTAGTTTTTTTCTATACTCCATACTGCCATGAAAACGAGTGGTTTTATCTCTTATTACCTCTGATCTTTTAATACGACGCTCAGTATTGTGAACCAATTCAAAACCTGCACATGTATTAAAATCAACTTGTTCGAGTGGCTGAAACTGTGAAGAATAGTTTCAAGTTGTGCAGCAATGGTTAAATTTGGGCTCATGAATTCACGAGGATCATGTCCAAATGTTTTACAAGCCTATCGACAAATAAGCAAAGTAAAACACAATTAAACATATGAAATAAGACATTTATCAAGTTAATTAAAATGATATTTATCATCATTGTTGATGAGAACTTTAGGATCGGGTACCTTGTGATGGGTAAGGCCCAGCAACCGTTGGACCGATTCAAATAATGAAAACGAACCCCCACAGCCCATTTACACACGTAAGAAAGAGCGGCTCGATGTTCAACGAGAGGACCGAAGATAACCTTAACGAAATAAAACGTTTTCGGCCAGCTGGCACCTGGGGTCGGTTCGAACGGTTACAGAACGGTCACAACTCACGTTTTCCACGCTTCGGGCCTTCCCACGTTTACCACGCTTCGGGCCCGATCACGCAGACCACGCCTCGGTCCCAACCTCGTTTTACATCCCGCGATAACAACCTCTAACAAACCTGTCAGAGGCGGTTACGGAGCGTGATTTACACACGCTATGAACTCTATAAATACAGGGCAAGACGACGGAAATATGGGGACCCTTTGGACGCGGAAGAACATGCCATTACCCTGCCGGAATTCTTACCGCTTTCTTTTCCTTGTCATTTTCTTTAGCCTCTGCTGTATTGACTATGAGTTATTCGATTAGTGAACAGGCTAAGAACATAATCTGCTCTTAGTCAAGTATTTTCACCCCAATTCCTGGGGTTTCCACTATACATCGCTGTGCATTTATTTATTTCCAGCTTTTAATCGTCTTCCACATCTAAAACAAATCAGAACCGAGTTCGTTGGTTAAACGAACCGGACGACTGTTGGTACCCCCTAAAAAGGGACCATAACAATTGTAAATTACATACCTGAATCGCATGAGAACACGAGATTTTATGTGTCGATCATTTTCCACATGTACATGACTTTTGGCTTAGACATACAATATGTTCTTTTTCATCCCTTCCATTTTTAGAACTTGTGAAAACTGTAGCTTTTAGTTTATGTCTATCATATATTTGGACTCGATGATTTATTGCTCTAGCATCCCAATGTAAGAAAATTGTATTTGCAGCTTGTGTGAACATCTCCCTTTTATTCTCTTGTTTCTTTGCAGCCAACCATCGTGTTGCAAAATATTGTGTGCAACGCAAGAATGTAGCCTTTACAATAGATGTGATGGGAAAACAACGAATACCCTTAAGTACACCATTGAAACATTCTACGTGGTTCGTTGTTAGTGTTCCATACGTACAAAAATGAAAAAGTTATTTATATGGGATACTCAAAGTAATAAAATTAAAGTGTTATCTTGCACCACTTTCATGTGCCAATGTCCATTTTTCGGTTTCAACTTTCAAAAGTCAATGATATGCCTTGTGATTAATATGCTTAATATTTTCCATGACATTATCAAACTTTTTCGCATAAGTCAATTTACAAGCAGTCCAAAACAAATTGTTCAAATGAGAATTTTTAAAATGGTCGGAAAAGTTTACAGCCAAATGTCTAACACAATACCGATGACATTCATAGGTGGATTGAATGCTGGGATGTGTTCTACTGCTGATAATAGCCTCGAATGTCTATCACATATAACACATGTAAATGGTTACGCGTTTATAATATGAGTAGCAACATGCTCCAAGAACCAACGACAAGACTCGTAGCTTTTCTCATCAATAAGCACAACTGCAACATATATTACCTTATTCTTCGGATCAACCGTAATAGCAATAAGCAACTTATGTCGATATTTAGTGTATAGATGTGTGACATCAACACAAATAACCGGTCTACAATGCTTGTATACATCAATATATGGTTTGAACGTCCAAAACACAAATTTTAGTACTTTTCTTCTTGAAGCATCATCTAAATGTCGCCACTCAACAATAGATCCGGGGTTATACTTTTGAACAACACATAAATAATAAGGTAACTGATTCACCGAATCTTCCCATTTTCCATAAATCTTATTAATTGCATATTTTCAACCATTTTAAGCAATCTTATAGCTGAGATCAAATCCATAATTTTTCTTTATCAAGCCTTGAACAAATTTTGTCTTGATAATCGGATCATATATAACAAAACTCAAAATTTCATTAGCTATAACATTGCAACGAAGATTCTTATGAGAAGTAGATGCAGTATTGCTAATGAAGCAAGTATGATGAGAATCATATTTTGTAATGATCTATACATTTTTCCTACGTAAATACACACACCTAAGCCTCCAACCACAAGAAGGTATCTCATTAACCCGTGCACACTTTACACTCCATAACGTCTTCGTATTACGGTCTACAATAAATTCTCTCTTTGCTACGCTGATTGCATACTTTTTCACGGCATTTATGACATGCTCTTTATCCTGAAATGTCATATTCAGCGTTAATTTTGATGTTCTATCCTCATAACATATCACAGAAGCAGGGATTCTTATTGAATCACGATTTATCATAGATTCATCTGCAGTATAAAAATGCACAGTTTCTAATTGAGGATAAACACTACTCATATCAAACTTATCATCACTCAAACCAATAGATGTATTAAAATCATTTTCTATAATATCATCCCTATCATGATTCTGTAATTCTACCATATCATCACTATCGTAATTTGGTTTAACTTCAGCGAAGCTATCAACTATAGGATCATGCAAATCTTGTGCCGTCATTGTATCTATGAAAACATGCATAATATTAATCGAAATCACGTTCATATAGATGCAATTATAAAAAGAAATCATGTAATGTAAATATATTATACCTGAATAAAATTATAGATTATGTGTCTTTAGTAATTGATCTTCATCAATGCTATCATCGTTTTCTATTCTATTCTATTTATTTGTAGCAAAAAAACAATAATTAACGTGAAAAAAATGATAAGTGACATATTCCAAAATTAGTCTAAACATAACAAGAAAATCAATAAAACCAAATAGTTTTATAAAACAATAAAATAAAAAATCACCTTCATAAGAGCGGTAAATTCCTCGCTTTCGTTTCTTTCAATCTGGACTCCTCCACCTATCTTGCCAAAATTTAATATATTTAAAGGTTTGCAGATGAAGGAAACCAAACAAGTAGGATCCATTTAACCCATAACATTTACTAACAAAAAAACACTTTAACTACCGGATAAGGGTAGGAAGACTTTACATTCTCTCCAACAAAGAAAGAGATGATTAGGGGACAAAAATTCTTGATATTTCACATATTTCTAAAAGTTGGTAATGAGAATTCTTAAATGCTTAAGGGTTTAGAGGAGGATTGGAAGGCNAAGATTTGCAGATGAAGGAAACCAAACAAGTAGGATCCATTTAACCCATAACATTTACTAACAAAAAAACACTTTAACTACCGGATAAGGGTAGGAAGACTTTACATTCTCTGCAACAAAGAAAGAGATGATTAGGGGACAAAAATTCTTGATATTTCACATATTTCTAAAAGTTGGTAATGAGAATTCTTAAATGCTTAAGGGTTTAGAGGAGGATTGGAAGGCGGTAGTATATGATGAGTTGGCGGTAAATATGACTTATATTTGTAGGTAAATAAGTTATTTTGGGGTATTAATTTGAAAGTGTGTTATTTTGGTGAAAGATATTTGGAAGTAGGTTATTCCTAGAAAAAACCCGAAATAGAGCCCTGAAGCTGATATTTGGAGTATTGGAGTTATACTTTACATTCTTTTATCACGAGTTCCTCCTTTTTGGGCAGGTTATATTAACTAATATCAAATTCATTTAATATACGAGATTCCAAATAAAAATTTAGGAAAATACTCTATTCGCAGTACCAATCGGTATGAAAATATTGAGTAACTCAAAACTATGTTTTCTGGTACGTCAAATATCAGAAAATACCAATATTTTTTTCGGTACCACCCGATTCTGGATATTAGGGTTGGAATCCACATTTTTAGGGTTGAAATCTAGCTTTTTTGGATATGTCCTTGAAAAAAGAATTAAATATTATTTTCAATTTTTTTAGTATATATAAAACAAAAATTTGTTACCGTCCGATGTATCGTTCGTACCAATAATATCGGTATGGAATTACTGATCGGTATGAAAACATGCTCAAAATACACCCGATGCTCCGATATTATTTAAAATACTTAATAAGAAAAATAAATCATATTGTAAATAATATATCTAACTAACTATGCATTATATAACATATTTTACAAATTAGAAACTATTCTATGTTAAATATGTACTTTTAACATATTTATACGTTTGGTGTAGAATCGGAGAGTGGAATCTTCAACGCGATCCTAAGGGGTCACGTTGATTTTAGTTCAGATCCATGGCCTTCTATTTCAACGGGCGCTAAGGATTTGGTGAGGAGGATGCTTAGCTTTGACCAGAAACAAAGGCTTACGACATACCAAGTTCTAAGTAAATGACCTCTATATAAATCTCCACAACCCCTTTCTATTGTCTTCTTTGATTGTGTTGTGGTTTAAGATCATCCATGGATAAAGGAAGATGAAGAGGCACCCGATATTCCTCCCGATAACGCTGTTCTTGATCGACTCAAGCAATTCAAAGCCATGAATCAATTCAAGGCCATTCATACATACATACGCTCTAAGGGTATGTATGTATGAATGAATATAGAAAACAAACTTGGATTGTCTTGATGTGTTCGTTCGACTTTGCAGGTGATTGCGGTATGCTTGTCGGGGGGAAGAGATTATGAAGTTGAAAGAAATGTTCAAAGGAATGGATATGGATCAAAGTGGAACCATAACACTTGAAGAGCTGAAGCAAGGATTGTCAAAACAAGCGACAAAACTCTTCGAATACGAAGTTCAACGGTTGATGGAAGCTGTAAGTTCATTCCCTTAGAATTAATGTTTTTCATACAAGTGCAGAATACATACCACCATGCGATACAAAATTATTATTTTTAGGGTTAGACTCAAAAAACCAGCGTCTAACTCCAGAGTTCAGTATCGGGGATACCAGACAAAATATCGATATCCATCAATATTTTACGTATTGACCGATATGAAAACACATCTTATAATAGATTTAGTGGCCTCTAGGGGAGCACAAATTCAATCTAACAGATCAAACCCGTCAACATCTACTGGTTGGGCCGACCATGCTCTTAAAACCAATGAAGTCATACCGATGGTATACAATCGATCGTGAATAGGGTATATCATACTTGTAACAACATGTATGACTTCCTTTAAAACAATTTAATAGAAGTTGCACAAATTCAGTCCAACGAGTCAATCCCGTAAACTCGTCAACATTTATAGATTGGGTCGTCCCATGCCCCCTTAGAACAATTGAAATCATACCAGTAGTGATATACCATCGATCGTGGTTAGTATACTGATATTTCAATATATCACCAATATATCAACATGCAAAATCCCATATTGGTAATGATCGATATGATTTCCTTTAGAACAACCTAATTTCCCATAGAAATGGGCACATATTCGGCCCCAACTGGTTACGGGTCAAACCGATTAACCTTAACCCATGCATTTCCCTAGTAGTCTAGGTGCAGATTCCCATTTTTTCACTAATTCCCAATTCAAAAATAGGCTGATTGTGATGGGAATGAGACTCTAGATTATGAAGAATTCATCTGAGCAACAATGCACATAAACATAATAGACAGAGAAGAGCATCTCTACACAACATTCCAGTATTTCGATAAAGATAACAGCGGGTAAATATTCGTAACTCATCGAAATCGAAAATCATCACACAAGAAAATTATTGAAAATGTACCTTATCATGATGACACTTGTTTTGTCATCCCAACATGTATATTACCATTGAAGAATTGGAGCAAGCTTTGAGAAAATTCGGCAAAGATAACATCAACGACATAAAAGAAATCATCAATGAAGTCGACTCCGATCATGTACGCACAATGTTATTCACCATTTATGTGTTGAAATACTGAAATTTGTCCCACATCGGAAATTGAAAGCGGTGTGAATTAATTTATAAGTGGAAATGTGGATCATAGTAAATGATTTGTTCAAATCTTTTACTATATGATATTTTCTTTCTTATACATTATATACGAGTACACTCCACACGTAAATTGATTAGACTCTAGAAATTTAGCATTATGCACATAGCTAAGAAGAGTTAATCTCGTACCTGCAGGATGGCCGGATAAACTACGCCGAGTTTGCTGCGATGATGAGGAAAGGGAACCCTGAGGCTGCAAATAATCCGAAAAAACGACATACTGGGGTCTTCGTTTCATAGCCAATTCACAGTGATCAATGCAAACTTTCAAGGGATTTTTAATTTCACAAAAGTGTAACTTCTCGGTTGATCTACAAAACAAAGAACAAGATGAAACAACACTTCTAAAATCGTTCAGTTTAGAGGTGTGCAACTAAAACAAACAAGAATGCACAAAAGCTCGATACTTGAAAATTATAGAAATATAATATCACAAAAATAGGTAAAGGGTGAAGGGCAAACCTCAAGTATAACTTATTACTGAGTTGCCTTTTACCTGGATAAGTAATCACAAATTGATAAGAAAAAATGTCCACCAGAAACAATTTCTACCGGAGGAAGACCTTCGATGCACCCAAATTTTATCTTTCAGTTTACTTGTTGAAACTGTGCCTTCAAATTATGTGCATCTCTCATTAAAAAATAGGATTGCAATCCCTTTGCAAAATAGATATTATGTTGTACATATGCTTGAAATTCTCAAATTTTACGCATCGGGTGCGTGAGTGCACATATTCACGCACCCACACACATATTTAAAAAAAATTAAAGTTAATGAAAGTGGGATAAAAAAGTGCACATAAGCTCTTGTGAGAATAGAAAAGAACTACACCGATGATTGGAAAACGATGAGAACAAGTAGCTAACAAAGATAAATTAAGAATTTTATCTTCATTCTAAAATTGTTTTAAAACTAATTGTTTTTTTACGTATTGGTGTATTTTAAAATTTCAAATATTTATATTGATTAATTTATTATCTTGAATTTGACGGACCCTAAATCGTATACTTTAAAATCGTCACACCCTATACCTCCATACCCAGCACCTCGAACCTCAGCAGCACGGACTCGCGAATTTTGCTGGTGTATGCACGTGCATTTATTTGCCGATGGATCATATTCATGGATTTCATTAGGATAAACGATTAGAACGACCAAATATTTGTCCGATGATATTAATTCAACTAAATTCTATTACGACCGGGGACTCACATTTATGATCAAATCGATCGGAGAAGCAAACCACAACAATGAATATTCTGAAGTGGACGAACCTGTATTTTAAAGCATGTATTTCGTATGAATGGTGTATCCAGTAATTGTCTCATAACTGTCTCGTATTTTTTGTTATGGTTGAAAGAACAAAGAAGATGGCTTGGATGTGTTAAGATCGCTCATTTTAGAGCACGTCGGAGCGCCGCCGCGCTCCGACTCTTGACTCGAAACGGCACAGTTCCAATTGGGTTTGTGAGTTTTAAGTTTTTAACGTATTTTATAGAACAAACAACGATTTAAACACACTCCACCCTCAATTCTCACATTCTAGAGTTTGGTTTTGTGGGATTACATGAATGATGGAAGAACTCTTGGTATAAATTCTAAACAAGAAGAGATAAGAGCTAAATTTGTTCGTTTATGTATTTTATTTTGACCTTCGTTTTTCTTCGGAAATTCTCACTGCTCAATTTGTCAATTAAAAGCCGCACCGGATGAGAAGGGGCAAAGGAGTTATTTTTTTTCTTAATTATTATTTAATTTAATATAATAATGCTTTATTTTATGTCAAAATGTATATTATAGACCTTGAGGTCCAACTTCTCCTCCTTTGTGTCTAAACTGTTGAAATTGACTAGAAAACTAACTTCGGCAAAATTCCT
>RWGZ01000925.1:629599-701104 GCA_009725065.1 Utricularia reniformis | reverse complement strand
TTTCAAAGTTTGATGGATTACAAATAAGTGAATTAACCGTATTTAAGCTGCTATAACATCCTAGATGCCAAAAAAAAATACAAATAAGAAACTTAACTGTATTTAAAAGTCGGTACAATTTGCGTAATCTATTGTTTTCATAGTTTGAAAGATTACAGATAAGTGAATTAACCGTATTTAAGCTACTATAACATCCTAGATAGCAAAAAAAGATTACAAATAAGTGACTTGACCGTATTTAAAACTCGGGACAGATTTGAGTAATCCATAGTTTTCATAGTTTGATGGATTACAGATAAGTGAATTAAACGTATTTAAGCGGCTATAACGTACTAGATGCCAAAAAAAGAATATAAATAATTGACTTAACTGTATTTGTGATGGATATAGTGACTTAGAACAACCACTTATTTATTCAAGTAATTTCTCAGCTAACCTTGAATACAACTCCCATCTTTGTGCACTTGTCAATGGTAATGTTGTTGACTTTTCCTGCATGTTGTTATTCTCAACTAAACTTACAATGAAGATAAGTGGCCAGTGCCAAAAACAGGTATATGACCAAGTTATTGTGTGGTAAAAAATGCATACCTTGAACCTGAAAAACGGAATTTTTGCACCCATATATATATACTGATTGCTTTGCATCACATTTATCGATGACTAGATTCTTCTGTCCGATTTGATTCTCCACCACCCATCTGAATCAGATTTATAAACTTATCTTGAACATAAAGCAAACAAATCAACATAACCATGTTAACAAGATATTTTGAATGACTTGAAGCGCCTTTTGAGGCCGTTTTGAATGCTACTTGTTCGAAGTATTTTTTCGGTTGACGGGAATAACAATCAAATTTATGAACATTGTCATTCCGTTCAAAAACAAATGTTAACAAGACCATGTTTCACTTACTTGCGACCCATCTGAAGTTCAAGTTTTGGAGGTCCTGCTTTGGATAAAGCAGTCGAAGAAGCATTACTCTTTTTCTCAGAAGCAATGACAAGACTAGATCTTTCTGGACGGTTCTTGGATTTCATATCATCAGTGACTTTTCTCAAACCTTGAATAAGATGCAAGTAAATCAACTGTCCAGTTAATATAATCAAATTGGGCAAGTGAAGATTACCAGAAGTAACTCCCTTTCCAGAACTAATCTCTTGGAAAACAGCAGACATTCCTTGTTTTGGGCGAGATGAAGACAGCTGTGCTGTTTCAGCATTGAAAAGTGTAGAGGGTGGAGGTGGAGGAGGGGCTGGGCCATGTAGAGCCGCAGATTTTGTAGGGGCAGGAGCAGAAATCTTTGTTGCGGTGCTCCATACCGGACCCAATGGATAATGGCTCTTGACGTAATCTCGCAAGCCTGGAATATATAACTCCTTCAATGCTTTTGCCCATTCCACATGATTTTCATCTTTGCTTCTGTACTCAGTGAGTATCTGGGAAAGATATCATAACAGAACGTATCAAAGTAGATTTACAATGATTTATAAGTGAAATGTGAACCATAAAATGGGCCTAAAATAGAAGTCTAGATGAAAACAAAGCTGAAAATAAAAGAATGTATACTTTGTTACAGTAAAACTCAGCCGTTTGCCAACTCTCTTCAACATGTGCGATTGGCATACTCATACCTAAAAACGAAGATTTGATCATCAAGAAAGGAGAAGATACAGAGAATGAACAACTGAACACTTACGGACATCATGACACTCTTTTTCTTACCACAATCTTTTCCTGTAAAAGCAACCCATCCCAGAGCTGCTAAACTATCAGCGCCTGTCTTTAAGTGGTTAAAAAATTGAGATCGCCTTCCCTCAGTTAATGCTGTTGCTTTAATCATCACGTCATTCAACGGATTAAGAACTTCAAGCATTCCAGTCATGTCAGGTTTCTGCATATTAGAAATAGATACTGTGAATATCACAATGCAGCAAAGAAAAGGTAACAAGGGTGAAAATACAAAAAAAAACAGAAACCCAAAAAGGACTGGATATTCCCAGATGTATCCAATGTGGAATAAGGGTTCAAGAACCAACAGCATACGTTTCTCAATTCTTAGACATGCCCTTTATATGAATAACAGAGAAGGCTCACATGAAAATTTCTATAAAATATTTGGTCCTTCAGAGGACGATTAAAAGACTATCACTTTCAATACATGCTACTCCGAACGCTTTTCTTAAACTTTATAATGCATGATTAAATCCAAAATAGAACATAAATTGGCCGCAAATCCAAGCACTTAATCATGTTTTCAACTACAAGACACAGAACAACAAAAATAACCTGAGTTTTCTTGATTTTCAAGAGAATCTCTTTCTGCGCGCGGAATGCTTCTTCAATAATCTTTGAGATATCCATAACCTGGCCTCCGATCGTATCCCCAGCGTTCGCGACTCTCTTAACACGCTCTGAAATGAGATCTTCATACGCCAATATCGAAGGATCCACTGATGCAGCATCTTCGGTAGCATCCGCCGCATCCAGCTGGCGACTAATACTTCCGACGGAAAATGACTCGAGGCGCGCCACCGCGGATTCTAACCTCCTAATCAAACCCTCATCCATGATATCCTCCAAACCAAGTCCGTTCGTTCCAAGAGCTTCCCACCTGAAATTTTTCCGTTGTAATTCCAGAAAAAAAAAATATATAATCTAAGATTTGAAATAATTTATACAATGGGCCTCAGGAAAAAAGCCCATAATATTTGCTTATAATGGGCTTTGTTTAATAGGCCTAATTATCTTTTACTAATCAGGCCCAATTTAATTGTACGGAAATAGCAAAAAGAAATTTATAAAAATAATAATATGCAGTGAGGTCGACACGAGTCTGGGCTTTATAATTCAGTGGAACGAACGCCTAGATACCGGCGACGATGGCGTCGATCGTAGCTCGCAAAAGCCTATATGCAATTCGCGCTCGTCATATTGTGAGTCCGATCATGAAATTTTCATTCTTCTTGTTGTTTAGAAGCTTGAATTTTAATGGAATTTCTTTTAGCTGTTGTGTATTCAAGTAGTTTATGTGACGAAAATCTGAAGTTACATGTGATTCTCTTTTGAAATTGAGCTATTGGGTGATCCTCTGGTCGATTGGGAATTTACGGCTCTAGGTTTCTTTCGCTTGATTTGAGCAATCATCATCCTGATTAGAATTATTCCGTTGATATAATTAATATCCTTGTGCTTGTAACTGATTTTTGGTTGCGTTCGCAAACTGGGCTGAAAAAATATTCTGGTTTTTAGTTTTATAATTTCAAATAGCATCTGAAATTACTTACCTTTTGTTATCTCATTAAGCATCTCTTGGGCAATAATGTTGTGTTCTATTGAAAATGTAGGCTTTGGTGGGTCAAGCCTCGCAACCTAACTATTTTGGTGCTTTGAGAAATGAACGTTCATTTGCCACCAAGCATGCATTCTCGACAGACAAAGGTTTGTTCTGAGTTCCTGAAGTGCTGCTTTATTTTATTGAATTGTTTTTATTCGGTGATATAATCACAAATTCTAGTAGAAAATGAAGAGGATTGGTCTTTATGCTAAAACTGTCTTTTATCACTACAGATGACATAGAAAGGGAACAGCTTGCAAAAGAGATATCAAAGGATTGGAGTTCTGGTGAAGCTTCCTGCATTGTTTTTGCTTTTTCTTCGAGTTTTTTTCAGGATTCGTCCTATATCTCAATCTCATTTTGCAGTTTTTGAGCGTACCATTGATACAATATTTCTTACTGAAATGGTTCGAGGTCTTTCGCTGACCCTCAAGTACTTCTTTGATAAGAAAGTCACTGTATGTTCTTCCTCTTCGTTATTTACATATTATATCTCGTTTTATTGATTTAAAATGGTTTGTCAAAAATCAATTTACCCATATAAACTACATGCTCATTATTGCAGATAAACTACCCTTTTGAGAAGGGCCCTTTAAGTCCTCGGTTTAGAGGCGAGCATGCTCTACGAAGGTATCCCACCGGAGAAGAACGATGCATTGCGTGCAAATTGTGTGAGGCTGTAAGTAACTACACTTGATCAATATATCTCTCTCAAATTTCGTAGATTTATTAGTGTTTCAGTAATGTCCCACATCACGATATCAAAGTAGAAATATTCTAGTTTATAATAGGTGTGTTATCATGAGTAATTAGCTTGACGTATCATTTTCAATGTGATTCGCTTCCTTTTATGAACTGGATTACACGGACACTCTCCCGGCTCATTGAATCTTGAATTTCTCCACGGTATCGGAGCCACATGGTGGGTTTAGGGCTTGTCTATTTCGGTTTAGAAAAAAAATTCTTAGTATAAAAAACACATTTGACTTAGGCGATAAAAATAGATCGATGTATGACTCAAGCATTACCAAGCCTATTAAAATAAGTCTGAATTGGTCCGAAGCCCGTTCGGTTGGAAGAGTGTTAAAGTAATGTCCCACATCAGAATATGAAAGTAGAAATGTTCTAGTTTATAATATGTATGATATCATTAGTAATTGATTTGGCTTAGCTTTTTCAATGTGATTCACTACCTCTTATGGATTAGACTAAACGGACACTCTCCCGACTCATTGAATCCTGAATTTCTACATTGGCAATGTATTTCATCTAGAATTTACTCAACATGCATTCTCTCTGCAGGTTTGCCCCGCCCAAGCAATTACAATCGAAGCCGAGGAACGGGAAGACGGTAGCAGAAGAACAACAAGGCAAACTTACTAGCCTTGCTCTTTTTATGTTCTTCATGCTTTTACTATACATGTTTATATTCTCCAGGTATGACATAGACATGACAAAGTGCATATACTGTGGTTTTTGCCAAGAAGCATGCCCTGTCGATGCCATTGTCGAAGGACCAAACTTCGAATTCGCTACCGAAACACACGAGGTTCATCCTCAATCCCTTTTTTAATCACCTCATCAATCTTGTCATATTTTTCAATGTGCCATAGGAACTTCTATATGACAAGGAAAAACTACTTGAAAATGGTGACCGGTGGGAAACGGAAATCGCCGAGAATCTCCGATCCGAAAGCCTTTATCGATGAGGTTTGTGCTTCTTCCTAGAGATGTCTCTCAATTCAACAAACCAAGTATGTTTTGAATAAGCTTGACCTTCTATTCGGCCTCGAGTATTGACTTGAAACTTAGTGTTGTCAACAAATTGTTATAAACTAAGTTCTAAAAAATCTGTAATTTCGATGGAAAGTCCTCGTATTGCATCTATTTTCGTTATTTATTTAGAGGAACATGAAATTCCACTCTTTATGTATGATACAAGTACAATGCCACTTATCATACTTCTACTTTTGTCCAAATATGCTTAATTTCAAAAATCTTGTGAGATTTGGTGAATTAGTGTTGGTATCATTGCATCGGTAAAGAAATGTCATTATACGAAACTTATTCCATTACGGGATAGAGTGTCATCGTGCCTCAGATATAATAATTTTTTAATTAAGTTGTACTATTCGATCGAATTCGTTCAATCCAACGCACGCGATGTGCATCGGGTGTGGTGGTGTGCAGGGTTAATATTTATGAACATTATTTATATTAACGTTTGAGTGTGTTAATATTAAAAAAAACAAAAAAAATTATTTTTAAATTAATTTGTATGAACATTTATGATTTATAATACTATTTGATTCTTGAATATTTTAGAAAAATAATATATTTATATTTTTTTAATTGATGAATTCTTAATACACCCTAATTTGATTCGTAAAATATTAACGAATTTCGCACACGCACACACCGAATCTAGCAACTCGTAGGCTCGCACTCTTGTTGGTGCAATATAGCTTTTTAACTAGGGTAAGCTATGACATATATCATTTCAAAACTCATATTGAAAAGTTTGTTTTTTCGCATAATCATGTTTAATTTCGTGGATTTGATGGAATTCGGTGAATTAGTGATGTTGTTATGACTGCACCCCATAAGGAAAGGTCTTTGGTGAGTGAAATCGATTCCATTACAACCCATGTTTTCATATCGGCCAGTATATATTGAACTGCACCAGTATTTCCACCGGTACCGGGTTTTTGGGTCGGAATCTGGATTTTTTCGGGTCAACCCGGAAAAAAATAAAAAAATATATTTTTTAAAAAAAATTAATTTTTTAAAAATTATACCGGTATACTGGTCCTAACGGTCCGGATCGAAACGATACGCCGGATCGGTATGAAAACATTGATTACAACATACTAAAATATCAAGTTGTCACACATTGGATTTGAGATGAAATTTGAATTAATTTATAAAAGGAAAAGAATATTATACAAAAGACTTGTGTGGTTTTATCCCTATTATACGATATATTCGTGCACAACCAAACATAATTAAGCTAAACTCTATAATTCTATCGCAACACACAACTTTTTAACTATGATGAATTACAAGACCCACAATATATAATTTCAAAACACGTATCGAGAATACAATGGTATTATGAACAATAACTTTTTAACTAGAATGAATTACGAGACTCATAATATATCATTTCGAAGCTTATGTCGAGAATAATTGAATGAGATAATATTTGTAGTTAGCAAACATGTGGTTGAGCAATGAAAACAGGAAAAGGGGAAGAAGGTGAAACAAATTACTTAGAATGAAAAGGGAACAAAGATAAAGAGATAGAGAATGATATGATTCCTCGTGCAATATTGTACAATTTTTTGCTATTTTTAGAAGGATAAGATGCACTAACAGACAGCTAAGAGACAAATACCTTTAATGCCTTAGTGAAAAAAGTACATAGTTTTCTTAGCTTGTTTCTTCCANGATGTTGAACTCATACACGATAACTACATGATTCGAGTTAGGAATGAAATACGTGATCACATTGCACTAGCGGGGATGGGAGAAAGTCGTCGATCTAGATGATTCACTTTTGTTAATGTTTGTTTTTTGATACTTTTGACCAACAACTTATTGTCTTCTAGAAATTTCTTAAATAACAAGTTTATCATAATTAAATTAAAAATATAATTTGCCAATGATAAAAAATTAATTAACAACAAGGGCAAAACAGACATTTTATGAAATCGCGATCTCTGCACCGCTGTTTCAAAAACAGTTTTTAAAAATCACGGTCAGTTCACCTCACCGCACGGTACAGTCATCTCACCTCACCGCTGTTATGAAAAGCTGTTCCAAACGTACCCAATATCACGTCCACGAAAAACCCTAAAATAATAAACGAGTTTTTCCATAGCATTATAATCCAAAATAGCCCAAATATTTTGGTCAACATTAACCTCAAGTATAGATCATCAGAGTAAAAATTTCGACAAGAAACCATACCCCCATGACATTTTATCTTAAAGTGACAGTGAACCCAAATAATAAGTAAAAAATTGAAGATGAATCTCTATGTGCAATGAGCATATATATGTTAATAGGAAAATAAGTATCAATGAAAAGTGCATCGAATTTTCGTAATAAAGTCGAGAGTACTAGCAGTCTCAATCCTTGCCAAAATCAGCACTATAATGAGAAGTTGATTCAAGCTTCTTGGCTTCATTCAGTTTACGCACAGCCTGCAAATTTTAGTTAAGTGTGTAACAGGAGCATTACAGACCCTTTAAAGAACGAGGATTCGAGCATTCTAGGGACTCACCTTCATGAAATCTTCATGGATCACATAATCACGCTCTGCTCTTATTGCAGACATTCCAGCTTCCGTACAAATGTTTCGAAGATCCGCTCCATTGAAGCCCTGGATAAATTTGGGATGTCAAATTTAATGCATTTGGTATGCATTAAGTGAATCACGTACCTCGGCAAGTTTAACCACAGCTTCGTAGTCGATGTCGCCGTGTTTAGCGATTCCAGCAGCATGTATCTTGAGAATTTCCATTCTGGATTGTTCATTTGGGAGAGGTATTTCTATTTTTCGATCTAACCGACCAGGACGGAGAAGAGCTGGATCGAGAACATCGGGTCTATTTGTTGCCATTATCATTTTAACCTGCCAAATGTGAGTTGGGATTGTTGGTTTAAATCTGAGAATTGCAATATATGCTGCTAGAGCAATAAGATAATACCTTCCCGAGCTGGTCGAAGCCATCAAGTTGATTTAGTAGCTCCATGAGGGTCCTCTGAATCTCACGGTCAGCACTGGTTCCCTCACTAAAACGACGACCACCAATGGCATCGATCTCATCCATAAAAATAATGCATGGCTATCAGACAACAAGAAAAAACATTAATGAAACCAATCTCACAAATAAAATTTCTTTAGAAATAACTATATACCTGATGTTCACGGGCATATCCGAACATTTCTCTGATCAGCCTTGCACTCTCGCCTATGTACTTGTCAATTATGGCACTTGATACAACCTGGAATAAAATTTGTGAGAAGTCGATAAATTAATTTAACTTGGGATAAGTATGCTTCCACCTTCAAGAAGCTAGCATCAATATTACTAGCAATAGCTCTGGCCAGTAATGTCTTCCCAGTTCCAGGAGGTCCATATAGAAGTACACCCTGTAAAAGGTAATATAGAATGGCACTCAATACGCTATACGTAAAAATGTGAGAAACCATAATGTATAATCAAATAACCAAGCCGACCTTCGGAGGCTTAATGCCAACTCTAAGGAAGAGTTCAGGATTCATTAGAGGTAATTCTATAGATTCTCTCAATTCTCTAATTTGATCTGATAAGCCACCCACAGCAGAGTAACTAACATTTCCTGGATCTTCATGAAGCATATTGTAAACAAGTGGATCTACCTGTAGGATACAACAAAAGAACAAAATGTGAGTTGACCTGAAAGGCATTTAAAAGAAATTCTAAGGCTAAAATGCACCTCGCGTGGGAGAGCTCGCATGATTGTGAGAGTTGTCATGTCAAGAACTACCCTAGTGCCTGATGTAAGTTTATCTTTATCGACTTTAGTACGACAGCCGACCACATATCTTGGGCCACTGCTTGCTTTGACTATCACTGAAATTGAAAAAAAAATACAAAAATATCTTGAGACGCAAAACGATAAGATGCCATGATTTAGAACCTTATAGATTACACCAAAGTAAAAAAAACACTATTATGCGACACTTAAAATAATTTTGCGAGCGGGTTTAATATTACTGCACACTGTGTGTATAAATACGAAAAATAAAAATCTCAAAAAAAAACCTCACACGAGACGTCATACCGTTTTTTAACTTGTAAAGCATATAATTCATTTTTCATTTGTTTATATACACAAAAATGCATGTTTTTCAAACTAACACCCTGACGCAACGTTTATAATCATTTCAAGAGTGAGTTTAATATTACTATACAATGTGTGCATAAATACAAAAAAAAAATTCAAAAAACTTCACACGAGACATCGAACCGTTTTTTAACTTGTAAAGCATAGAATTAATTTTCCATGTGTTTATATACACAAAAATGCTAGTATTTCAAAAAAACACTATTATGCGACGCTTAAAATAAAATATATTGAAGATGACCAAAATGATATCGATAGTTTTCCCAGAAAGCAAAATATTCATATACTGAATAATCAGAAGAAATTTTCCAGAGGCTGCACATAGTTCTTACAGCGTTCGCTATCAAGAGGTCTGAGAACTTCGCCTATGATTTGCCCAACACTCTGGAGTGACTTTAAATCATCTTCTGTTTTAGCATACTCCTTCTTTTGAGACTTTAATTCCTCCCTCACTATTTAGTTAAAGCCAAATCAGTTTAGCAAAACATAATTGCAGCTACAAAGGTATATTTCTGGATCTTCAACAAACCAAACAATAAGCAGACAGAATCTCATGCACATAGTCATTAAAAATAAACCAATTGATCAAATATTCTCCCAAACAAGTTTTCAATCATGGAGCAAATAACTAATGCAAACTACGCGTAATTAAAGCAGGACTACAAGTAGTAATAGCAGTGAAACTGAGCTACAGTGCAAATTCAAAACCAACATCGAAATATTAGATCATCTCAATTTATCTCAAATTCACACGAATATCAATTCCCCAGTCACACATAAAAAATTACTTAGATTGAAAAAATCACTCCATATCAATCAAAACTAGAAAATGCAAAGCATAATAAACAAAATCAACTCATCCTACTAATTGAGTAACTCGTCAATCACAAGACCAGTCGCTAAAAATCTAAACCATAAGAAACGAAATATAAAAGATAGGGTTCGAGCAGACAATACAAGATCGGACACGGCTTTGGGTTTCTTTGTGTGCGAGAAGTTTATTCCGATACTCGGAAACCGCCGTAAGGCGTCGTCCGTCTCCAGTGTCGCTGGCCATTGCTAAACCTCAAGCTTCATCAATTCCCGGGGGTCATTTCAGTTCAAAATACGGTCATCTAACCCGACCCGTATTGCTGCGCAAGAAAAGACCAACAATGCGGGTCATAACCCGCCTCAGGCTTATATTTTGTAATGTTTTCATATATATCCGGAATCACGTACCGATCCGGATCGATATGAGCGATACGACCGGTATACCGTCCGATACTAAATTTTATTTTTTAAAAAATAATTGTTAATTAATTTTTAAGGATCAGATTTGAAAAAACCCGGAAATCGACTCTAATACCCAAAATCGGATGGTACGAAAAAATACCGGTACCGAGTGAAATTTGACTTACCGGATGGTATACCACCAGTACAAGGTCCGGTATGAAAACATTGATATTTTGTAACATACATTCAATAAATTAAGTAAATAAAATATTTCTATAATATTAATAAGTTAATTAAGTAATTAGGTGTGAATTAACTAAATAGTTAAAATATTAGTAATGTTTATTTATTGGTATAAAATAAACATCATCATAGTTATGAAGTTGTGTGGAAGGAAGTCATACCGGTTGGTATCGCTCGTACCGGTCGCGAGTAGTACGAGTGATTTTTTCGATATACCGTTGATATACCGGTGATATATCGAAATATCGGTGTACCGGTCATAACCGATATTTACTGGTATGACCGATATATCGAACGGTATACCACCGAAATGACTTCCATGGTTGTGTGTTATATTTCGAAATCAAGTTCTTTGTAATGTAATTTGCTAATTTTTTTGGCAATACTAGGGTTGTAAACAAACAGAACAAGTTTGTGAACCCTTTGAGCCAAACTGACCTGATTAAGACTAGAGTTTGAGCTCGAATTTCTAACAAAACTTTAACATCAAATTATAAGAAACCGAGTAATCGATTCAGGAGCCAATAATATTAAAATTTTAATAAGAACTTCCACATTGATGATCAAAATTAATAATAATACAAAGATGATGACCTTAATTTATAATATTTTTAAATGAATGATGTAAATTATGAATTTAAATAATTAAAAATGAATTTTTAGTGTTATAATCTGGATATGGACCCAGGTCAATTTAATTGAGAACTTACAAGTTGGGCCGAATTCAAAAGAGAAAATAAGGATGGGCCGAAACGAGTACTAAAAATGAGCCCAATTTTTATTGTATAAGTTTGTTTAGTTACCAATTAAAAGTATGGTGACTTGCGTTGAGATTCAAATTGTACTTTTTTAATGAACACAACATAAAATAAAATTTACAATATATTTATTCTCTAAGATTTTATTACAACAGCTAAAATTAGTTGTCTTTTCATCTNATAGTGAAGTCCTTGTTTCTGGTTTTTATTAACTAAAGAACACTTTACATTTTAGCTATTTCGATTGCATCTACCGGTGCATGATTCGATTTATACATGTTTTTTTAACCGTAAGTTAGTGGTTAGATGTTAACATTACTCCTACGATAACTAGAGTTAAAACTAATGAGCCTTTCAAGGTATAATGAAGTGCTTGTTTATGGTTTTTATTAACAAAAGAACACTTTGCATTTTAGCTATTTCGGATTGCATCCACCGGTGCCTGAATCTGTTTATACGTATTTTTTTGAACCGTAATAGTTAGTGGTTAGATGTTAACATTATTCCTGCTAGAACCATGGTTCCAACCCGATTCTTATCTTGAATTGTTGAAATACTGTCTCACCTGTGAAACTAAAAATCCTCCAATTTATAAAGTAAGGATGAGTAATTCGCATGGCCTACTCTTTTTATTGTGATTCACTTCTTTTAGCATTGGGTTACACAAACATTCTCTCAGTCTATTGAATCATGAATTTCTATATGAATCACCCATTTTTCAATGTTGCAGATGGCAATGCAAAGCTTTACTCAGAAAATTGTTGGA
This sequence comes from Utricularia reniformis, assembly GCA_009725065.1. NCBI lineage: Eukaryota > Viridiplantae > Streptophyta > Magnoliopsida > Lamiales > Lentibulariaceae > Utricularia > Utricularia reniformis. The sequence goes on along the minus strand of RWGZ01000925.1, from coordinate 688,886 downwards.
ATGCTGAAGAATGAAAGATTATTTCAATCTCAAGGTGGTCCAATTATTCTTTCTCAGGTAACAAAAGAAAGTCTTTTAAGATCATGCATTTATGAAACTTTTTAGCTAATATTTGTGAGCCAAAATATAGATTGAAAATGAATATGGACTTGTTACAAATAATTTTGGTTCTGCTGGTCAAGCTTACATCTCCTGGGCTGCAAAAATGGCACTAGACTTAAACACAGGAGTCCCATGGCTAATGTGCAAACAAAATGATGCCCCTGATCCTGTGGTAATTAATTACAATTCGTCATTAGATGTCGAATTTTTCGTCGAATTATGAGGTTTGTTGTTCATTTGTGTACAGATTAACACTTGCAATGGCTTTTATTGTGATTATTTCACTCCAAATAAGCCTTACAAGCCTACAATATGGACTGAGGCTTGGACTGGCTGGTATTCTTGATTCTTTATACTCATTTTTGTTGAAATAATGAAATTTGTTCCACATCAGAAATTGAAAGTGATGTGTATTCGTTTATAAGAGGAAATGTAGATTATAATAAATTGAGTCTTTTACGGTGTGGTCTCTTCCCTCTTATATGTAATATCCGAGCACACTTCCGACGTAAATTGACCCGGCTCTAGAAATTTAACATGGTATCGGAGCGGGTTCGGAGAAATTATGAGTGAACTTGTCGGGGGTTTGTCTAGTTTAATGAAATTGATTGGTTGGTAATCCACCGATTTGAATTTTCAAGTTCAACTTATTAGGTGGTAGGACTTGAGGGGTGTATTGAAATAATGAAATTTATTCGGATTATAGTAAATGACATGTTCAAATCTTTTACGGTGTGTTCTCCTCCCTCTTATACTTTATATCCGAGCATGCTCCCCACGTAATTGACCCGACTCTTGAAATTTAACAATTTTCATCTCTATTTTTTAAGGGTTATTCTTTGAGACTTGTTACCTTGTAGGTTCGAAGCGTTTGGAGACCCGATACATCGTCGTCCGGTAGAAGATTTAGCATTTGGAGTTGCTAGATTCATTCAGAAAGGAGGATCCTTTGTTAACTACTATATGGTAATGCTCCTGCTAATTGTTTTGCTGAGCAACATAAATTGTTAGATAATTCACATTGATCTTATTTAATTTCTAAAAGTCAAATCTTTTAATCAAAAGACATGACTCGAAAGGTCATGGCACTTCGATGAATAGTCGTGTCTATTCATCCAATCTGACTTTTCTATAAATAGCACTTCTTATCATCACTTTTCATGCACTAACATTTTCGTTGAAGAGATTGTTGAACCTTGGGAGAGTAAATGAGAATTTTGAAATAATCTCTAAAGGCAGTGTAATTTATACACGCCTCAAACTTTGTTAATTGTTTTGGTTTATATCAACACTTGTTTGCTTCTATTTGTATTCAGTATCATGGAGGAACGAATTTCGGACGAACTGCTGGAGGTCCCTTTGTTACTACAAGCTATGATTATGATGCTCCAATCGATGAATACGGTGAGACAAGAGATTCTTCGGTTATCGAAAATTTATCCGGTTTTACGATCAACTTCTGTGTTCTTAGGCATGCTCAGACAACCAAAGTATGATCATTTGACAGAGCTTAATAAGGCGATCAAGCTCTGCGAACCTGCACTCGTTTCCGCTGATCCGATCGTTGTAGCTTTAGGAAACTATGAACAAGTAAGCTTATGAAACTCCGATTTTTGTACCCTTTTGTTCTTGAACCGAACTGAACTCCGTTATACAGGCTCACGTCTTTCGTTCGACTTCGGGGCATTGTGCAGCATTCTTGTCTAATTACCATATGGACATGGCTGTAACAGTAAAGTTCAACAATTTGTACTATCATCTTCCTCCGTGGTCGATTAGTATACTTCCCGATTGCCGGAACGCCGTTTTTAACACTGCGAAAGTGAGTTTTACATAAACTAGAGCCTTCAATGCATTATTTGAACTGAAGCAATGTAGGTTCAAGCTAGAACTTCATGGATTCAAATGGTTCCAACGAATATTCGAATGCTCGGGTGGGAAACTTTTAGTGAAGATATCTCGGAGAATGATGCCGATGCGAAGTTTACCGTCTTCGGTTTACTTGATCAACTAATTGTCACTAGAGATACAAGTGATTACTTATGGTACATGACCAGGTAAGCACACAAATCTCTCCTTATCACACACAATCTTATTCATTTGCTTAAGATGATTGAATTTTCGAAGCGTCGAGATATCTCCAACGGAATCGTTTCTTCGCATCGGAAAATGGCCTGATCTCAGCGTCGAATCGGCTGGACATGTTTTACATGTCTTCGTAAACGGCCAACTTTCAGGTGCCCCTTTTGCTCCTTTACTATATGTAGGGCTGTTATGTGACCCGAACAGTTCGGATTCGAAATATGTTCGGCTCGTATATAATCGTGTTTGTTTGTTCGAATATAAATATGAACATCTTTCGAACATTTTTTCATGTTCGTTTATAATTTGAACGAACATAAACATTTTCGTGAACAAATATGAATGTTTTAAAAAAACTCTAATCTATTATATTTCACATTATCTATCTATATTTTCCTATTTTTTATAAGTATTATAATGTTTTTCTCTCATTTCTTTTCAATATTAAATTAATTTTTTAAAATTTTTAATCTAAAAAATCAATTTTAGTATATTGAATTTGAATATTAAATTAAAAAATTAAATAGATTATAGAACAATTATTCAAATTTGTTATTTGAATAAACATGAACATTTGTATAAATATTTGAACAATGAACGAACATGAGCATGTTCGAATCAATGTTTTCATACCGGTTTGGGGTACCGTTTCGATCTGGATTGGTACAATCGGTATACCGTCCGATGCGAAAAAATATATAGCGGTGCCGCCATGTTTTCATCTATACATGCCGGTATGAAAACATTGGTTCGAATAAATAACCTTCGAAAGGACTGATTCGGTTTCGGTTGCAGGATCGGCTTATGGATCACATCAAAACAGAAAGTCTAGTTTCTATGGAGGTGTAAATCTTCACTCTGGTATAAACAGCATTGCTCTACTGAGTGTTGCTGTTGGATTACCTGTAAGTTTTTATTATCTAATCGAAGAAGATTATAGCAGGCTCTAGAAACTTAATTTCTTGCTTTTGTGAAAGAACGACGGGCCTCGGTTCGAAACGCAGAGCACCGGAGTTCTCGGGCCTGTGTTCTTACATGGTTTAAACAGTGGAACCAAAGACTTGTCCAGGCAAAAATGGTCATACAAGGTTTGTAGTAGCACACATTTTTTCTATATTGGTTATAAAAATATGTTTGGTCTCAAAGTTTCGTCATTTTGAAAAATTTTGTCCCGAAATTTTAATTTGGTATACGTAGTCTCTAATACTTTGATCATTTTTGGTAAAAACGATCCTTAAGTTTTTCAAATTTGGCAAATTCGATCTTCGAGGTACAAAACCAGTCCCTAAACATCGATTACTAGCTTCGTTAAAAATTTAAAAGTATAAGATTAGTTTTGCTTTCAAAAAATTTTGAGGATTAGATTTGCTAAACTTAAGAAACTTTGAAGATTAAATTTGTCAAATCATATAAATTAGATAAACTTTAAATGTCATTCATTCGATTATATTTATATAGGTGATCGGTGTTATCATATAATTTCAACATAGTATCAAAATTGGTTTGGTAAAATATATTGATTATCATTATCGGGAAATCCGATTTACAAGTTAAACTGCCAAATGAATGAACTTGAGATTAATTAGGTTTATAAGGTAAATTGTGTATTTAACTTAATATGACTTGGTAAAATGTTTTAATGTATACCCTCTTCCTCGTAAAGTCTATTAGTTAATGAACTTTTATTGAAATTTTGACTACATTCTATAATTCTAACATATACACTAAATTTGTGCTCTTTTGCATTATCCTCTCTATTTTCAGGTTGGATTGAAAGGAGAAACCATGGATTTAGCTCACGTAACCGGAGTTTTTTCATCGGAATGGACGAATACATCTCTCTTATCGAACAATCAACGACCACTAACTTGGTACAAGGTTGTTCCAACACTAAACTTAAACCTTATCAAAAGATGAATGATTCCCGGTTCCCACTAATTATAATTTCTTTTAACTAGACATCCTTCAACGTACCCGAATTAAACGACGAGCCTTTAGCATTGGACTTGGGAAGCATGGTAAAAGGCCAAGCTTGGATCAATGGCCAGAGTATTGGCCGGTACTGGACGACTCCGGCGACAGGTCAATGCAATGATTGTAACTATGCTGGTACGTATAGAGCTGGGAAGTGTCTTTCTGGTTGTGGAAAACCTACACAAAGATGGTACAATTCTACACTTGTTCTTCGTTTCTCGATTTCGTTACATTTGCGTTCTGTTGAATTTCTAAAGTCGGGCCGAAATTATGATGAGAGTGTGTAGGGATATAACGTATAAAAGGAGGAGATCACACCGTAAAATACTTGAACGAGTTATTTACTATGGTCTATATTTCCTTTTATAAACCAACTCAAACGACTTCCCTGGGGATAATTGTCACTATTTACACACCATATCAAATTCAATCATCTGATAAGTTGGATTTGATAATTTAGATCGGTGGATTACGAACCGATCAATTAAATCGGATTAACCTTCGGCAATGTCACTTAGGATTTTTCTGAAACCACTCCAATACCATGTTGAATTTCTAAAGTTTTGTCGAAATTATGAGGGGAGTATTGAGCAGATATAACTTATAAGATGAGGAGAGTACACCGTAAATACTTGAATAAGTCATTTACTACGGTCTACATTTCCTTTTATAAATCAACCCAAGCAACTTTGAACTTCCGATGTGGGATAATTGTCACTATTACAACACATTCGAACATGATAAAATGTTGTGATTCGCTTCATCCTTTAGTAGCTTATGTTTCTTTGTATTCAGGTATCATGTTCCACGTTCATGGCTAAAGTTAACCGGAAACTTGCTACTGGTTTTCGAAGAAATCGGAGGCGATGCTTCACGAATTGCATTGGTTAGAAGATCAGTTACATTGGTATAGAGAATTCTCAAATGCACAATCTGCACATAATCATCATATATCCATTCATTGTAAGACAAACAATTTCACTTACAAAAATGAGTATACGGGTGGATTAATTCGAAGAAACGTAGATACGAGTGTGAGAATTCGTAATATATAATATTATATAAATTATTATATAGAATAAATTTGAAGTTAAACAGAACATCATAGTCAAATGGAATTTTAAAATACAAACATCACATTACATTTATCTTAGAATCATCAAATAATAAATTAGCAATATTCATCATCCTGTTTCATATATTATTATAAACTGAGCATTATCTTTTTATGCTATTGAATATTAGGATCATATCCTCCAAATCTAAAATAAAATAACATATTTTTTATTATTTTAATATAATAACAAATTGTACCAAACGAGGCTGATGAAAACATTTATTTAAACTCAACTTATTGGGTTTGTTTGGTACCCTGATTAAAACAGCGGTGAGGTACGGTGAGATGTTGAAATCGTGATTTTTTTAATGCTCACAAAACATAAGGTTAATTGCGATGTGATAATCATTAAAAAATCACGATATCATCACAGCTGTTAAAACCAGCTGTGACATCATCGTGATTTTGGAAAAGACTCATTTACCCTTACTTCTATTAATTATAATATAATTATATTTATTATTTTATATATATAAGGTTATATTAATATTTTTACATAAATCGCGATCATAATATCGCAATTTTGCCAAACATACTTAAAAATTCACGATCATCATATCTCACCACACCTCACCACACCGCAATTTTAAAAAGATGAACCAAACAAACTCATTAGCAATTATAACAGAATATCCAACTTCTTAGAAATTAGATAATTTTAGATTTTAGATATTAAAATAATTTTACTATTTGATATTATTATCAGATTTGTGATATTTTCTCTTTCTTCCTCATTTATTTAATATTTAACTAAATCAACTCATCACTTTCTAGTTTTCTATTTCTTGATTTAATACATATCTAATATATTTAGTAAATAAATATTATTCGATATATTATAAATACGATATATTTAATTTCAACAGAAATTGAATAGAACCATAAAAACATCAATTAAAACAACAATTACCGGAAAGATATAGGATATGTTCTGTGCGTATTATGAGAATGTAAATGTGTTTTCAAAATGGATTATCAGAATGTATTTATAGAATGTGAATCTGTTTAAGTGTTATATATAGTAAATAGTAAATAATGAATAATGAATAATGAATAATGAAACAAAAATGATGTTCGGTAAAAAATGGTTATGAGAATGCATTCTGGATACTAAAGTACTATTTTGCCCTTATATGTATAGAAAACAAGATTTATTTAATTAGAAATAAGTAGGGGTATTCATTCGGTAAATACCGAACCGAATTTCAATTATCAAATACCGAATAAGTCAAAAAATTATCTACCGAATACCGAACCGAATTTTGTCGGTTCGGTTTGGTAAATACCGAATTATTTTGGTTCGGTTTCGGTATTTACCGAAATACCGAATTTTATAATTCGATATTGGTTAGGTAAAAAAAATCGGTAAACATCTCGGTATTCGATTTTACTGAATGGTGAACACCCCTTAGAAATAAGGGATTCTGTTAGAAGGGTAGTTTGATCAGAGATTTTTTAAAATACATTCCAAGAATTCAAAATTGACGATTATGGTCATTTTTCGTTGAAGAAGAAAACTCATAACACGTTTTGAAAATGGATTGTCAGAATGAGAATGAAAACGTTGGGGTGTTCTGTAAACGAATCTAAAATGCATTTTGATAATGCAATCAGAACAAGCACATAGTCAATGAATGTAATAAACTATACATTAGTCAAATATATAAAATAATTTCATAATTAAATAAATAAAATATTTGCAAATATATATGATAGACATAATAAATTTAATAGATCATATCGAAATCGAAGAGCAAAAAGTATTTCAACTTCAATGGCGAAAAGATAAATACAATAAATTTAATAAAGAAATAGATAACAATTATACATGATAAATATATATCGAATATATATTATACATATCTATAAATAAATAATAACAAGCATATATATGCTATACATTAATTATTAACCAACTAAAATATACCAAATATATATAATAGATATCTCTTAATAAACAGCATAAACAACAAAATAGCCCTTGTAAAAGCCCAAATTGAACCCTAAACCTAAACCTTCAAAATCTCTAACAAAGATAATCTCCCAATCGAATAACAAGTATAAGAAAAAGAACTCAATACCCTTCACCTCTTTGGCTTTATCCAATAAAGATCTTTCTTTATCCATCTTCATCTTGTTAAGAAAATGGGAAACATTCATACCAAACACAAATATTTACTCTTCGAACACGTCGAAGATCGAGAAGAATTCACCTGTGAAATATGCACCGAAACCCTACCAAACCAGTTCAAAAATGGGAACAAATGCGCACACCCTTTCTGCACAAATTGTTTGATCAAATACATAGATGTGAAGATTAAAGGAAATACCAATAACATCGAATGTCCAGCAATCGATTGCGATCAAATACTCGATCCTATAATTTTCGCCCCGTTGATCAGCGAGAAGAGTTTTGTAAAGTGGTGCGATTTGCTCTGTGAGAGTACGATTCTCGATCGGGAAAAATGCTATTGCCCTTATACAGATTGCAACGAGTTGATTCTTAACGAGTGCGGCGAAAAATTGAAGAAAGTCGAATGCCCTAAATGTAAAAGATAGATTTGTTTCGAGTGTATGAGTATTTGGCATGCGGGTTTCAAATGCGAAGAGAATAGGGATCCAAACGACGTCGCTTTTGGGTTGTTGGCGAAGAAGAGAAATTGGACGAGATGTCCCAAGTGCAAGTATTTCGTTGAGTGGAGAGGGGTTGCTCGGGCAAAATTTTTCTGTAGCAGTTGCTTTATCCATTCTCAAATTTCTACCGTAGCTCCAGCTTAATTGACTTGCTGCATGGGGACGGAACTAAATATTATTCGATTGTAGCATCAATATATTATTTAATGTTTACAAAAAGCTAATAATTAAATATTTGGTTTTAAAACATTTGGGTTCAAAAATTCAAATAGAACACAAATAAATCGCGTATCATGCTCTCTTGACACTATCCCCATGCACAACAACAAAACCTTCACTTGAAAGGGCAGAAAGTGCATTCCGTAGCTGATGTCACATCAAATACACAAAACTTAATACATTACACCAAAATGGCTTTTCTTGTTTCTAATAAACTTACATCGTTAAGGCCGATTTCGCCCGAAGTTGTCGAATGCTTCTTTAGCTCTTCCAATAACTACATTGAAGAAGTGAGAAAAAACCGAATCAGATATCTTAGTATTTTCGACTAGAATACATGGAGATATTGTGAACGAGATAGGAAAACACACATTAAAAGACTAGTAATTTGATGGCACCTCTGGCCTTATAAACGTAATCAATCTTATTTTCATAACCAAATTCGTTTAGTTGACTCGGGGAATTTGTACGAACCTCTAGCATGCGAATGGACGGGCCACCGAGTTGCATCTTCTCCATGATCATGTTTCGTGTTGTAGAGAGTATGTTTTCTCTTCTTATCCTTTCACTTGAAGAGATCCCGGTTGTGATGAGATCCATATCAATGGTGCCTGCATGTTAAAGATGAACTACGAGTCCTTTTATGTTTTAACATGTGGGGTGTGGACACCCAACGGGTTACAGGTCAACCCGTGCAAGTTTACTTACGAGTTGAATATACGGCTCAACCCATCAACATGATGATTAGCCAAAACCCTAAACTTAAAAAACTTTAATTTTAGCCCTAAATTAAACTTTTAGCTCATTTTAACTTGGTTCACCTATCCCGGTTGAAAACACGGCCTAACCCGTCAACGGGTTAACATAACATAAACCCTAAACTAAAAAAATCTTCACTTTAACCCTAAATTAAAAAAATAAACTTTTGGCTCATTTCAACCGGTTGAGTCATACGGGTCGACCCATATGAGTTGGGTTGAATTTGATAACCAAACCTGTAAAGTAATATTGGCCCATGCACGCCCCTACAGATGCAAGAGGAAGATAAAGGATTTTACCAGTTGAATGGTCTGTTGCTGACTGTTGCATAGCAACTTCAAGAAGCCGGAACGCCTCGATTACGTCGTGTTTTTCAATCTGTTGGTTTTTATAACACCAAGGTGAAGCATAAGAGAAGCTCAAACACAATGTAAAGGAATATCAGCCTACCAAATTGGAGAAACGAATACGAGCCAATGCTTCGCTTAGTCTTATCAAGCTTTCAATTTGCCGGGGTGTTGCAGTTATTACCTGTTCAAATTTTACATGAGAATGGCTCTAGAGATTGCATATTCAAAGCAATACCTTTTTGCTACTTCCCGGGGAGTTTCCTCTTCGTCGCATTTCGACGTATCCTCTTGTTAATTCCTCTGCAGCTTCATCTGATAACTGAGGATGTATATTTTTCCGAGCATAACTAATGTATGCCGTTAAAGTTGAGATATCAATAACATCTGGCTGAGCGTTCTAGATCAATGAAGAGATTTCTACTGTGTTAAGGCAAGTAAATAACAAGAGAACGAAGTATATAAGTAGATGAAAAACCTCGTTATCCTCAAAATGCAACGCAACAATGTGCTTTGCAAGACGCCTATCCATTTGTTCGTCTGCCTTGTCGAGTAGCAAATAGATCAAGTCAAATCTAAAATAAAGAAAACCAGTCAGTTATGAATATTTCCCAAGAGGAGTCAAGATAACAATGCCTTTATCTACCTTGACAATAATGTGGGAGGAAGGTGTATATTATCGATCACCGATAAGCGAGGATTGTAACGCGAACCACTTGGATTTGCACAGGCTAGAACTGAAGTTCTTGCGTTTAGGGTAGCAATAATACCCGCTTTCGCAATCGAAACGGTTTGCTGCTCCATTACCTAATAAGAAGATATGATTCAACCAAATTCGAGAAAAAATATTTTCATTTAGAGACGAACCTCATGTAGCATGCTTCTTGCATTCTCGGACATTTTGTCAAATTCGTCAATACAACATATGCCTCTATCACTCAGAACCAAGGCTCCACTTTCGAGTACCTACAAATGGATTTTCTAGTCTGATGACAACTGAAAAAGTCGAGTGAAGATATGTTCGGTGTGCTTACAGTTTCACCGGTCTCGGGATCTTTTGTCACATAAGCAGTTAAACCGACAGCGGAGCTCCCTCGACCACTGGTGTATATACCACGAGGAGATAGCTTATGAATGTATTGGAGAAGTTGAGATTTACTGGTTCCGGGGTCACCAACGAGTAGAATATTGATATCACCCCTGAAGCTAGCACCTGATTGCAAGCTCAACGCATTCCCACCAAAAAGCTAATAAAGCCAACACAAAACGCGAAATCAATAGAAATGAATAAATTTTCGGTAATAACCTAATCTTGAATAAATTGGTACTATATGAATGGATTCAAGCACCAAAAGAGGCGATATTGAATGCATCATCCTAGTAAATTTCTCTATAAAGTTTCATAGTTCCGTTCAAAAATAACTAATCTTGAATAAAACCCCATTCACCTGGCAAAGGAGGCCTTTTTTTACATCATCCAGCTCCCATATATTTGGAGCCAAAGACCTTGTCAATTTCTCATATATGTCAGGCTGTTTAGATAGCTCCTTTAATAGCTCAATCTGCAAAACATGTGATGAGTTGACCCGGAAAAAAATTAATGGAAAAACCTCGTGTTTATGCATCAAAAACAAAATAAGAGACCTTATCTGCATAATTAGCATTAGAATCCCCATTTTGACTTTCCACTGAAACATCTACATGCATCCTTGTTTTAAATGTCTTCTTTACATGAAGGCAGTCAATGTAGGTCTTCAAGCATGAAGATTAGAACTATATCAGTTCCTTTAAAAATGATAACGGTGTCGAATATCTGTATTGCATATTTTTACCTTAAATATCGACTTAACAGTCCTTTGTGTTTGACCAATTCTGACGTTCATAGCTCTATAAATTCCAGTGACCTTAAAGTAAAATTTTAACAAGGAATTTATAATATTTATAAATCCAACTAAAGAAGAACATGAATGAGATATTTATAGTTTTATCACCTCAACAATGTCACCGGGCTTCCCAGCATCGACAAGCTTATCATGCATCAACATGCTCACCGTGTGAGGTGTCCCTCCCTCAGGAATCTCATCTGGGGTCTCTTGTAGTCTCACTACTTGCTTATCAGCAAACCTTTTATTGTCAAGTGACAAAGCTTAGTCAAAATGATCAGAATACGCGGTCTTCCAAACCGTACTATAAACTAAAACCAAATAAGATAACGAAGATGTGAAATGATGTACCTGCATCTATTGTGTACCAGGGTCATAGAATTCTTCGATTGACATTCGGCCTTACCACAAATGGTTGGTTCAGTAACAGTTCCTGGAGCATAACAATGGGAAATGAAGCACAGAAACTAGAAATAAACTCTACATTTTGGTATGAAACCAAACAAAGTTCATTACCTCTATCAACACCGATGGGTTCAGAGTAATACCCACATACAAGACATCTAAATACAGCTTCTTTAATCTCAGGTATAATAGAGCTACATCGAATAATCATCCCCTTCAATGAAACCATCTTTTCAACATCTAATTTCACAAAATAAATTGAATAACCAACTATCTAATGAAGGAGCAGCCAAAAAGTATGGATTAATAAATAATATAACTAGAAATATTACCAGAAGGATTGAGATTTCTCATCGAGGTTGAACTCTTAAGATTAAATATTCTAGCTTGTATGTGCTTCTCAAATAACGGATTGATTCGAGTGACCATATCCATCAAAACTATGTCAAAAATCGCAAGAACCTCTAGTGGGTATCTAATCATCTTGAGATAAAGATCACTATCATAACCATAAACATCTTGAGCATCAACGTCAAGCGAATCTCCCTCGATTTCAATCACATGATTAATTCGTCTCATATACTTCCCCTCAAGTTCCTGAGGGTTTTCTCTAAAATGCCTCAAGAATCTCAAAATCGCAGCATTAACGTCTCGTACGCTAATATTCGTTCCCCATACATACATAGGCGGAGCCTCGTCCTCTTCCATATCACCAACTTCTGGTGATGACATTGCTGCAGCATTTGGGCTGCGGGGCCACCTACTCCCACGACTGCGGTCATTTCTCCCTGGAGGAGTTGGAGTCGAATCTGAGGTTCTAAAACGAGAGCCAGTCTGAGGCGGCGATGGTGTCGCGTATGCAGCACTGCGGCGGCGTTTGCGCCGCAGGGCATTTCCCGGAGAAGAATTATTATTTATCGGGCTCGCCAAGAACTCATCTGGCGATTGATGGTCTGCATTAACNATTGCGATCAAATACTCGATCCTATAATTTTCGCCCCGTTGATCAGCGAGAAGAGTTTTGTAAAGTGGTGCGATTTGCTCTGTGAGAGTACGATTCTCGATCGGGAAAAATGCTATTGCCCTTATACAGATTGCAACGAGTTGATTCTTAACGAGTGCGGCGAAAAATTGAAGAAAGTCGAATGCCCTAAATGTAAAAGATAGATTTGTTTCGAGTGTATGAGTATTTGGCATGCGGGTTTCAAATGCGAAGAGAATAGGGATCCAAACGACGTCGCTTTTGGGTTGTTGGCGAAGAAGAGAAATTGGACGAGATGTCCCAAGTGCAAGTATTTCGTTGAGTGGAAAGGGGTTGCTCCTGACAAAATTTTTTTGTACTAGTGTCAGAGATTAATATTTTAATAGTACCAGTACTTTTAAAATTATATCTTTTATAACATTGACAAAATGTTATTTATCATTTTACTGATTTGACATTTGGTAAAATCTAAATTATAACAATAGTACGTGGAGCAGTTGCTTTATCCATCCTCAAATTTCTACTGTAGCTCCAGCTTAATTGATTTGCTGCATGGGGACGAAACTCAAAACATAAATTAGCAGTGAAATGGAACAATCAAATCTTAAGATCTCAAGTAAAACTTCAAATTAATTAAATATATGCATTATATATTTAAAAACATATATTAATTTTGTGTTATTTTTCATTTCTCTTTTTTTATTTACCATCAATTTATTTAATTAAGAACTATAAATTATTAATCTAGTTTTAATACAAACAGTAATTAAACCATTAATATAATAATTAATATATTTAATACATATAAATATTAAATAAAAATACATCAAACTTTATATTAAATATAAATTTAAATGTATTTATATGATTTATTAATCTAGTTTTAATATAAAAATCAAATAAACCATTAATATACTAATTAATAATTAATATATTTAATACATATACTAATTAATACTTTTATTATAAATAAAAAAAGTTAGTCTAATTAGTGTCAATCAGTGTTATAATTGCAAAAAAAGTTTTGTCAATGATAAAAACGAAATATTATTTAAAGTTATGTTAATTAAGTAAATTTGACTCTATGACACTATCATGCACTTTAAAAAACTAAGGGTTTGATCCGTCATTAAATGCAGGTTCTTTCTCTCTTTATTAGTTTTTTTGGTTTAGTTTTTTTAAAATTTAGAAAGTGTAAAATATAATAATCGTGAATATTTATATATAAAATAAAAATATGAATTAGTCTTTTTTTAAATTGTCATGAGAACATAACTAGTTTGATATCTGTGATGAAATCATGATTTTTTAGAGATAAATATATTGTACATTTTCTATTGTTTTGTATTCTTTAAAAAAATCATAATTTTAACATTGACTTGGAATAATCTTTTTTAAAAAATAAATATATTTAAAGTATTACTATAATATTTAATAATTAACTAAATTTAAAATTCTATTCTTTTAATCAATTTAGATATATATTAGCTTAAATTTTGATTTTTTCAATTTATTGCATATGCACCAAAATTTAGGTCGAGTAGGTATAGTGGACCCATTCTAGTTAATAGAACAAATTCTGATGGATTTTTTGAATTTAACGGATATTATATTGATGTGTTCCAATTCCGAGATGAGATAATTTTTTGGTCAATATTTGTACTGATTCACAATCGGATATATCGAAGCAGTTTCAAAAACTATGCTTTACATTGTTGAAATATATGATAAAATATACTAAATGGAAAAAATATAAAAAGTATAACATATTGAATGAGTAGATTATATTAAATTGACTTGTTAAAATCTTTTAATAAATGTACAAACATGAATAATTAATATGTCAACTCGTGAGCTGATCCGTTAAAAATAACTGTATGTGTTGGACTGCAAAAATCAACTTGTCAACCCGTGCGGGGTCAATGGGTTGATATGAGCAGAATTTTTTTATTATTTTAGAATTAAAAATTCTTATTTTTACTTTATAATTAATATTTGTCAACTCGTTGATATGTTAGATCGAATTTCTAACCATTCGAGTCAACCCATTAACGGATTAAGAAAACTTACTAACATGTTGGGTCGAACTCGTGTCCACTCTTATTTATACTTATATAATAACAAATATATAGTTATCTTTGTAACCCGAAGTTTTTCTATCTATTACCGATAATATTTCGAATATTTTATCTATATCATTTTTTTAAAAAAAGTAATTGTAAATAAAATTATTAAAACATTCAATAATTTTACTATCCTTTCACACATTTATATCCATAATATTGTTTCTTAATATTGAATATTATTTTTTAGTATAATTATAGGTTATGTTTGGATCCACCACTCTAATATGTTGGGTTTGTTTGGTTCAATTTTTTAAAATTGCGGTGTAGTGAGATATGATGAGATGTTGTGAGGTGTGGTGAGATATGATAATCGTGAATTTTTAAGTATGTTTGGTAAAATTGCGATATTATAATCGTGATTTATATAAAAATACTAATATACCCTTATATATATAAAATAATAAATATAATTATATTATAATTAATATAAGTAATGGTAAATGAGTTTTTTCCAAAATCACGATGATGTCACAATTGGTTTTAACAGCTGTGATGATATCGTGATTTTTTAACGATTATCACATCGCAATTAATCTTATATTTTGTGCGCATTAAAAAAATCACGATTTCAACATCTCACCGTACCTCACCGCTGTTTTAATCGGGGTACCAAACAAACCCGTTGTGAGGTGATTATTGCTTAAGTAATCGTGATTAATTTTTTTTTTAAATGTAGTATAATTATCATAATTTAATGAAATAATTTTTATGCTCTTACTTTTAATTAATTATGTATCAATTATAAATTATGTTTTATTATTAATGATGATAAACTTGTTATTTTAAAAATTAAATTTTTTAATTGTTATATATATTTTTATAATTTTATATTTATATTTTTTGAGATTTTTTTTAATATTCAATAAATGGTAAAAATAGAATTTGACCATTTGGTAAAAATAAATGGTAACAATTAACATATGCATATTGCTATTAAATCTCTGTTTTTTACCTATACGGCACCGACTCGTCCGACCGACTCAGTGTGACTCGACTCGACATGACACGACTCGCCAATAGTATAAGAGTCGTATTTTCGACTCGGCTATTATTTTTAAATAAAATAATATTAAATAATATTAAAATTTGTTGAAAGTTACATAAACTATATTTTTTAAACTATAAATAATTTATCAATTTATTATACAAGATAATTCAACTTTATAAAAAATGAATATAGTTGTTCTATTTCATGTCTCCCCAAAAACAACCATATTTCGGTCCATTATCGCTTACACGATTAATTCACAAGTAGATAGATTATATGACAANTTAATAGAAGTAAGAGTAAATTAGTTTTTTCCAAAATCACGATGATGTCACAATTGGTTTTAACAGCTGTGATGATATCGTGATTTTTTAACGATTATCACATCGCAATTAATCTTATATTTTGTGCGCATTAAAAAAATCACGATTTCAACATCTCACCGTACCTCACCGCTGTTTTAATCGGGGTACCAAACAAACCCGTTGTGAGGTGATTATTGCTTAAGTAATCGTGATTTTTTTTTTTTTAAATGTGGTATAATTATCATAATTTAATGAAATAATTTTTATGCACTTACTTTTAATTAATTATGTATCAATAATAAATTATGTTTCATTATTAATTATGATAAATTCTTATTTTGAAAATTAAATTTTGTAATTGTTATATATATTTTTATAATTTTATATTTTATATTTTTTGAGATTTTTTTAATATTCAATAAATGGTAAAAATAGAATTGGACCATTTGCTTTTTTCTGACAATTAACATATGCATATTGCTATTAAATCTCTGTTTTTTACATTCTAATAAACACGATCTTTGGATTAATATTTGGTTTATATAAAATAAAAACACGATAGAGTAACCAAAATAGCCACCTTAATATGGTTCCAAACATAACCATAATTATTTCATCAACCTATAAATATTATTCGATTGTAGCATCAATATATTATTTAATGTTTACAAAAAGCTAATAATTAAATATTTTGTTTTAAAACATTTGGGTTCAAAAATTCAAATAGAACACAAATAAATCGCGTATCATGTTCTCTTGACACTATCCCCATGCACAACAACAAAACCTTCACTTGAAAGGGCAGAAAGTGCATTCCGTAGCTGATTTCATATATCAAATACACAAAACTTAATACATTACACAAAAATGGCTTCTCTTGTTTCTAAATAACTTACATCGTTAAGCCCGATTTCGCCCGAAGTCGTCGATTGCTTCTTTAGCTCTTCCAATAACTACATTGAATAAGTGAGAAAAACCGAATCAAATAGTTTGGTATTTTCATCTAGAATACACAGAGATATTGCGAACCAGAGAAGAAAACACACATTAAAAGACTCGTAAATTGATAGCATCTCTGGCCTTATAAACGTAATCAATCTTTTATTCATAACCAAATTCGTTTAGTTGACTTGGAGAATTTTTACAAACCTCAAGCATTCGAATGGACGGGCCACCGAGTTGCATCTTCTCCATGATCATGTTTCGTGTTGTAGAGAGTATGTTCTCTCTTCTTATCCTTTCACTTGAAGAGATCCCGGTTGTGATGAGATCCATATCAATGGTGCCTGCATGTTAAAGATGAACAACGAGTCCTTTTATGTTTTAACATGTGGGGTGTGGACATGAGTCAGACCCAACGGGTTACGGGTCAACCCGCGTGGGTTTACTTACGAGTTGAAAATACGGCTCAACCCATCGACATGATGATTAGCCAAAACCCTAAACTAAAAAAACTTTAATTTTAACCCTAAATTAAACTTTTAGCTCATTTTAACTCGTTCACCTATCCGTGTTGAAAACACGGCCTAACCCGTCAACGGGTTAGCATAACCTAAACCCTAAACTAAAAAAATCTTCAATTTAACCCTAAATTAAAATTAAAAAAATAAACTTTTGAGTCATACGGGTCAACCCATATGAATTGGGTTGAATTTGATAACCAAACCTGTAAACTAATATTGGCCCATGCACGCCCCTACAGATGCAAGAGGAAGATAAAGGATTTTACCAGTTGAATGGTCTGTTGCTGACTGTTGCATAGCAACTTCAAGAAGCCGGAACGCCTCGATTACGTCGTGTTTCTCGACCTGTTAGTTTTTATAACAACACAGTGAAGCATAAGAGAAGCTCAAACACAATGTAAAGGTACATCAGCCTACCAAATTGGAGAAACGAATACGAGCCAATGATTCGCTTAGTCTTATCAAGCTTTCAATTTGCCGGGGTGTTGCAGTTATTACCTGTTCAAATTTTACATGAATGGCTCTAGAGATTGCATATTCAAAGCAATACCTTTTTGCTACTTCCCGGAAAGTTTCCTCTTCGTCGCATTTCGACGTATCCTCTTGTTAATTCCTCTGCAGCTTCATCTGATAACTGAGGATGTATATTTTTCCGAGCATAACTTATGTATGCCGTTAAAGTTGAGAGGTCAATAACATCTGGCTGTGCATTCTAGATTAAAGAAGAGATTTCTACTGTGTTAAGGCAAGTAAATAATAAGAGAACGAAGTATATAAGTAAACGAAAAACCTCGTTATCCTCGAAATGCAACGCAACAATGTGCTTTGCAAGACGCCTATCCATTTGTTCGTCTGCCTTGTCAAGTAGCAAATAGATCAAGTCAAATCTAAAAAGAAAGAAAACCACTCAGTTATATGAATATTTCCCAAGAGGAGTTAAGTTAACAATGCCTTTATCTACCTTGACAATAATGTGGGAGGAAGGTGTATATTATCGATCACAGATAATCGAGGATTGTAACGTGAACCACTTGGATTTGCACAGGCTAGAACTGAAGTTCTTGCGTTTAGGGTAGCAATAATACCCGCTTTCGCAATCGAAACGGTTTGCTGCTCCATTACCTAATAAGAAGATATGATTCAAACAAATTCGAGAAAAAATATTTTCATTTAGAGACGAACCTCATGTAGCATGCTTCTTGCATTCTCGGACATTTTGTCAAATTCGTCAATACAACATATGCCTCTATCACTCAGAACCAAGGCTCCACTCTCGAGTACCTTCAAATGGTAAACATTTTCGAGTCTGATAACAAATGTAAAAGTTGAGTGAAGAAATTTTCGGTGTGCTTACAGTTTCACCGGTCTCGGGATCTTTTGTCACATAAGCAGTTAAACCAACAGCGGAACTCCCTCGACCACTGGTGTATATACCACGAGGAGATAGCTTATGAATGTATTGGAGAAGTTGAGATTTACTGGTTCCGGGGTCACCAACAAGTAGAATATTGATATCACCCCTGAAGCTAGCTCCTGATTGCAAGCTCAATGCATTCCCACCAAAAAGCTAATAAAGCCAACGTAAAACTCGAAATCAATAGAAATGAATACATTCGGCAATAAACTAATCTTGAATAAATTGGAACTATATGAATGGATTTAAGCGCCAAAAAAGGCGATATAAAACTAATCTTGAATAAAACCCCATTCACCTGGCAAAGGAGGCCTTTTTTTACATCATCAAGCTCCCATATATTTGGAGCCAAAGACCTTGTCAATTTCTCATATATGTCAGGCTGTTTAGATAGCTCCTTTAATAGCTCAATCTGCAAAACATGTGATGAGTTGACCCGGAAAAAAATAATGGAAAAATCTCGTGTTTATGCAACAAAAAAAAGAGACCTTATCTGCATAATTATCATTAGAATCCCCATTTTGACTTTCCACTGAAACATCTACATGCATCCTTGTTTTAAATGTCTTCTTTACATGAAGGCAGTCAATGTAGGTCTTCAAGCATGAAGATTAGAACTATATCAGTTCCTTTACAAATGATACAGGTGTCGAATATATGCATTGTATATGTTTACCTTAAATATTGACTTAACGGTCCTTTGTGTTTGACCAATTCTGACGTTCATAGCTCTATAAATTCCAGTGACCTTAAAGTAAAATTTGAACAGGGAATTATAATATTTATAAATCCCACTAAAGAAGAACATGGATGAGATATTTATAGTTTTATCACCTCAACAATGTCACCGGGCTTCCCAGAATCGACAAGCTTATCATGCATCAACATGCTCACTGTGTGAGGTGTCCCTCCCTCAGGAATCTCGTCTGGGGTCTCTTGTAGTCTCACAACTTGCTTATCAGCAAACCTTTTAGTGTCAAGTGACAAAACTTAGCCAAAATGATCAGAATACACAATCTCCCAAAACGTACTAAAAACTAAAACCAAATAAGATAACGAAGACGTGAAATGATGTACCTGCATCTATTGTGTACCAGGGTCATAGAATTCTTCGATTGACATTCGGCCTTACCACAAATGGTTGGTTCAGTAACAGTTCCTGGAGCACAACAATGGGAAATGAAGCACAGAAACTAGAAATAAACTCTACATTTTGGTATGAAACCAAACAAAGTTCATTACCTCTATCAACACCAATGGGTTCAGAGTAATACCCACATACAAGACATCTAAATACAGCTTCTTTAATCTCAGGTATAATAGAGCTACATCGAATAATCATCCCCTTCAATGAAACCATCTTTTCAACATCTAATTTCACAAAATAAATCGAATAACCAACTATCTAATGAACGAGCAGCCAAAAAATATGGATTAAGAAACAAAAAAACTAGAAATATTACCNTTAATTTCAATTAATATGATATTTTATGTGAAGTTGGTCCATTATGACAAGAGTGATGAGTGGATAATCATCTATTTTAACGCTTGCATAAAGAAAAATTCTTGAAAAATATTAATATAATAAAGAAAAGGAATTAATTGGCAAATATATTTGTAGAAATAAAGAAAAAGAAAAGGAATTAATTGGGTGAAAGAAACGTGTTTGACTGAGAATCAATCAATATTCCTCCCACGTTTCTTAAATTAAAGCGCGTCCTTTGTTAGTTGGGTGACGGTGGATTGGTCGCGGTACACATCATTTATCCACTATAATTATATTATATTATAATATAATAAAAACATTTATTAATTTATTTATTACAAAATATCAAACCTACATAAATTACACTTATATTTATTTATAAAAAAACATTCATTGGCCAAAGTTAATGAATGTGACTTTAGAGTAAATTATTTTTTAAATAAAAAATGAAAATATAAATAAGGAAATTAGATTAAATTATTTAGAGTTGTGAGGTCATTTCGTTGAATTACACTCGGGTCGGGATCCGTTGGTCTGTATTAGGGTTGCTGGTTTAATTGGTACTGAAAAACCGATTGTGCAAAAATCATTCAGACGGTCGAAAATATTTTTGACTTGTTTTCATAAAAATTGTGATCAAAATCGAATATCGCAAAATTGTAGATATTACCAATTTATAAATAGTAGATTGAATTTTCAATATTATACAAATTATTTTATGAATCTAATGGTTTTTTAGAATTATATTTTTCGTTCTTTTTTTATCAAAATCGTTCAAAACGATAAAACCCTATGATCTGACCATTATTAGATATTTTCATAACCACGGATCTGACCAGTATTAAAAATGGATCAATTGAATAGAAGCGATCACTAATCCAACCACCTAACCCTAACCAAATGATCAAAAGTATGATAAATTACTTACCGTATATTTAACTTACTTTTCGTGATGATATAATCATAAATATCAATCAATACAACACGTGTCCAAACAAGATATAATATTATTGATTATTTAATACTACAAAACCACTAGAGAGTTTGTATGCAATTAATATATTGAGAATTAGGACAAACATCCATTGGGGTTGTGTTTCTAGTGCTTTTAATAATGTCCAAAAATGGAATTAGTCATTGTGGACCACTAATTGAGAACACTAAGTGTGTACAATGTGGACCATTTTAAACTTATTGTACTTCTAGTGTAATTAATATCAAGGACAATAAACTTTGAGTTTAATATTTTTATATATTAATATCTATGCACTTTTTAAATGTACAATAATTTATAACTATTTATAGTTGTTAGTAACTTCTTTTGTATCATTTATAAAGTCTAACCTAAACGGATACTTTTACAATCAAAAAAATATATACGGTTTGGGCCTGATTTTAGGCCCATTGGGCTTAGTCCATTACAATCACCATTCCAATTCATAATTTCTACTCAGTCCCTGAGTGAGTTTATTATTATTATTTGTGTATTATTATTATAGTTGGAAACTTTTATTTGCAATATAACCAAAAATTAAATATTATCATATTTAGAAAGATTTTAAAATACGAAAAATTAAATCTAAAAATAAGAAAATCGTAACAATAAAAATAATAAACACATAAAATATTCAAAAACTGCCACCAAATATGCAATTAATTATAGTAAAAAAAGAAAATATTAATAGAGTATATTTAAAGACGGAGCAACAACAAAACATAGAAAAAATTCTATCAATCCTAATATCAAGTAAGTATAATTTCTTTTATTTAGAGAATGCAAATATAGACCTTGTGACATGTGAGATAGGGGGTGAGAAATTATTATGTGTATTAATTAAAAAATTAATCGGTTAACCGACATAACAACCGATATTAATAAATAAAACCGATTACCGACCGTATAATCGTTTTAACCTATATGAAATCGAACCGTAAAAACCGATTAACCATATAACCGACACCATTTAACCGATTAAAATCGGTTCGGTTACATGGTTACGCGGTTGAGTGTCCCACCCCTAGTGCAATAGCAGTTTCATCTTTTTTCTGTTTGTGATTTAACAACTTAAGATGTATTTGTAATTTTCAATGTATTATACATTATTTATATATTTTTTTATATTCTAGAGTCAGTTATATAATTATTAAAATATTAAACATTTATAATTATTAAAGTTATCAATCAATATATTGGTCATAACAATTTCCAATCTATTTTTGTAACTCTCCAAGTTTGAAATCATTATATATATACTATTTTAAAGTTTAATTGCCTCTTGCAAAACCGCTCAAAAATAAATATTAAAAATCTAATGCAGTTTGTAGAGGTGAGCGTTTGGTACCAAATATCAAATCAAACTAAATATTGAAATACCGAATACAAAATTATCAACAAAATCGAATATCGATTCCAATCCAATATTTTTTGGTACCGAAATAATTTCGCTATTTCGTTATTAGTACCAAAATACCAAAGTTAAATTGCCTAAAAAAATAATCAAGAATATCTCATGAATGTCTAAAATCAAATATATAGAAAAATATTTTAAAAAGACAATGATTAAGTCATTAATCACATTATTGTATCTATGTAATAAAACAATCTTCAATTCTTCAAATTTATACTTCAATAACAGATTTAGAAGAAATTGCGTAGTTTGACATAACAATAATATCACGAGTTATTTAGACAAATATGTGAAATCTCATACTAATGATTTCCCAATATGTCAAGATATCAAAATTTGACATTAATAATGGAATGAATCATGGTTCAATTAAAAATTTTAAAATATATAAATATTATATAAATTAATTTGGTAATTCGGTATATACCGAATTTTTATTTTTTTACAGAATACCAAATTTCATAATTTTATAAAAATAAATACCTAACTGAATACCAAATAACGAATATCAAATACCAAAATAACAAATTTTCAGTATAGTATTCGGTATTCTAAAATTTTTGCTCACCCCCAGTGATTTGGATCGTATTTCTAAATATTGAGACCAAATCAAATCCATATCCATAAGACACACGAATAAAAGTTGAATCAGTTAACATATTTTATAGATCGGACCTGATCCAATCCACCGGGTTTTCATATCACTATTTTAAATTTAGTATTACATTCATATTTTTATTAAAGTAAAATGTCTCAAATGGAATATGAAAAACATAAATGTTATAGATTATAAGAGTACTGATATCATTAATAATTGATTTAACTTAATTTTTTTAATATGATTCATTTCTTTTAAAGAATGTGTTGTTGGATACGTAATAGGTGGACACTTAAAACGACAAAAATGGGAGCGGGGATACGGTTATCTTAAAGTATCAATTAGGATAAGTTAATGACACGTATAAATTAAAAATATAAAAGTAATACAATATAAACAAGAATATCAATATGTATGGCGCAAGTTGAATAATATGTCCTATACTATTAATATATTATAATAATCATATAATTAATTGAGTAATTAAATATTTAGTACAAAAATAAAGAAATTAAGAGTAAAATTAAAAAATTAAAAAAATCAAAAAATATAATATATATTATAATATTGGACATGTGTATTATAAGTCGAACACGGGAACGGTATCTGACATATGCAAAAATGTGAACTTCTGAAAAAACGTTGTGCCCGTCAGCCTAGCTTACGAACTAGACTATAAGGTTATCTCTAACCATATACGTTCGGAAACTTCATTCTCTTTATACAAGTCAGTTTTTGCTCGGTACAAGTTAGTTTTTTCTCTGTACACGTCAGCTTTCTTTACTTTTAATATTAATATTAATATTTTTATAAACAACTTTCATTCGATCCCTACAATAATATCAGGATACTTATAAATTTTAATTATTTTTTTAATACAATATTTTAAACGTAATAAATATTCTATCATTATTTAAATATGAAATTTTTGTATCGTATTAATTAATAATTATCACTAATACTACAAAAATGCTCATTATATTTAACGATATACTTTAATATTATCGACATTTTCGATATATCAATTCATTACAATATCATCGATAATAAAAATATACAGAAATTTTTATTTGGATTTTTACTCTTATTTTCCTTAATCCTAAAAAATAATTATCCACAATTTAATAATTTTAAATCTTAATTACAATATATTTTATTTTTAAAATATATTTATATAATTATTTTTTAAGTTGATTGAGGAAAGAGAGATCTGTTTGTTTAGTATTCAAATTAAAACTGCGGTAAGGTGCGGAGCGATATCCAAATCGTGATTTTCTTATGTTACACAAAACACAAACTTAATTGCGATGTGATAATCGTTAAAAAATCACGATATCATCACAGCTGTTAAAACCAGCTGTGACCTCATCGTGATTTTGGAAAAGACTAATTTACCTTTAATTCTATTAATTATAATATAATTATATTTATTATTTTATATATATAATGGTATATTAGTATTTTTACGTAAATCGCGATCATAGTATCACAATTTTACCAAACATATTTAAAAATTCACGATTATCATATTTCACCACACCTCACAGCACCTCACCACATCTTACCACACCGCAATTTTAAAAAGTTATACCAAACAAACCCAATATATGGTAGAAAATTAAGTACATGTGGACGTCCAATCAGATTGAGTGTCCGTTGGAGATAATCTAAGGACCCTTTCTAGCTTATTGAATTCTTAATTTCTACAAGTCATCGTAGCCTCAGATGAGTTTCAGATTGATATGGTTCGTTTTAGAAAAAAAGAATAGTATAAAAGCGTATGAGCTTTAAAGCTATAAAAATAAATTATATATCATTTAAATTACGGAACTGTTTATAACAAATTTTATTGGATCTAGTCATTTAATCAATGTTTTAAATACCGGTACCGATCGGTATACCGCACGAGTTCATTGGATCGGTATATCAGATACGTTTCGGGTATACTAGATATGTACCAGAATATTAAAATAAATTAAATTATAAAATATTTATATTTTATTTTTTTTAATATAAAATCTGACCCAACCCTCAAATACCCGACCCAACCCGAAAAACCCGTACCGGCCGGTATTTTGCCAAAATATCGGCCGAAACCGGTGCGGCCGAAATTTCCGATATACGGGACCGATATACCATAAATTTAAAACATTGCATTTAATCCTTAATTTCTACAAAAATTGAAGAACTTTCTAAACCCCAAACAAAGCACATAGCCTGAAAATAACATATTATTCATTATAGACACCCCAAAAACCTCTGGTAAATATAAATGAAACAATCTCAGTATTCAATAAAACGAAGAAGAAGGAGACTGAAACATTGCTTTAAGTTCTTCACTCAGATTGAGATCTAACAGAGCTTCATCAATTGAACAATCCTCAGTCATCGATAAAACTCCCTGAATATCCCCTCCGCCGCAAATAAACTCATCATCCGTAACCCTAGCCGCCGTATCCTTTTCTCCGGCGTCATCTTTCACCGCCTTCTCATCTTCCGATCGTGAAATGCCTGTCAGTTTCTGTACGAGACCCATAAAATCACCGGCTTTCGCCTTAATGATCTTTGGAGAATCAGTGTATATGATCACCGGATTACGTTTCGCCGGCGGTTTTGTTTGATCTTCAGTTGGAGACGGCGGGGGTCGCTTGTTTATGGCGTGGGAATGTTTACTGATCCCTAACTGAGAAGAGCGAGCGCCGGTGAATACTCCGGCAGTCGACGGAGCATCGTTGTGGTGAAATGTTGATGGGCTCATTGTTTCTTCTTCACAAACTCTGCTAGTCAAATTACTGATTTTATTTTATTTATCTGGATTTGCCACGTGTCAGAAGGCAAGTATTTTTATATTCTAGTTATTGAAGAGGAAGTTAGATCTAAATATATTTTTTAATGTACTGAATATTCTAGATCGAATAAATGTACGGAATCCTAAATAAAAAATGTGTTTAATCCAGATTTTATCAAATTTAATTTCCAAACTTGATAACTTTGGAAAAACGTTCTATAATTTTTCAAATAAAATATATACATTAAACTTTAAATACTATTATATTTGAGAAATTAATATATCATATTATATAAATAATGCAAACTTTAAATGTGATCTGCTCAAAATAACAATTATAGGATTATTATAATTAATATTATATTATATCAAATTGCACCATTCATATTATTGTGAAATTATGTATAACTTATTTAGTAAAAATGATGTATGCTAATTGTAAATGGAGTTATTAATTTCGGATTGGAGAAGTAATACAAACTTTAAATTAATGGGTTTGTTTGAGACTCAAATTAAAACTGTAGTGAGATGTTGTGCGATACTCATATCGTGATTTTCTTATGGTACACAAAACACAAACTTAATTGCGATGTGATAATCGTTAAAAAATAATGATATCATCACAGCTGTTAAAACCAGCTGTGGTCTCATCGTGATTTTGGAAAAGACTAATTTACCCTTACTTCTATTAATTATAATATAATTATATTTATTATTTTATATATATAAGAGTATATTATTATTTTTACATAAATACGATCATAATATCACAATTTTACCAAACATATTTAAAAATTCACAATAATCATATCTCACCACATCTCACTACACCTCACCGCATCTCACCACATTTCACTACACCGCAATTTTATAAAGCTATACTAAACAAAACCAATAAATAAGTTGTTAAGAAATAACCGAATAACAAAATAAATCATAAATCACACAATTTATGCCTATTTTCTAGAATGTTTGTTTAAATGCCCCTTATTTTGGTAGTACCAATGCACAAAGTTGTGATTGATATCTCCCATATATCGGTGGAGCCAAATTTTATAAAAAATATTTTTTTGTTTATTTTAATTTTTAATTTTTAATGTATATCAAAATACTGGTGTCGTCCGATTTTAAACATACTTATTGTAATAACGTCGATATGAAAACATGAGGTAGTAGTTTATCCGCTTTCTCTAGATTACGAATGTGATATTATATAAGTTGATCGCTAGTTATAGAGTCTATGCGAAATTAGGATGAGAGAGCTTGTACGAACAAAATGTTAAGGGGAGGAGGTTACCATATAAAAGATCTGAACAAATAATTGAGTTTGTGTGGTATAGTTTTTTAAAATTGTGATGGTTAGGTGCGATAAGATGTGGTGAAGTGTGATGAGATGAATGATCGTAGTTTTTAAGTATGTTTGATAAAATTATGATATCATTATTGTGATTTTTGTCAAATACTAATATACGCTTTAATTTTTAATAATAAAAACAAAAATTATTGATTTAGTAGTACAAGTAAGGATAATATAGTCATTTTTAAAATCTTTATGTAGAAATAATTGGTTTTAAAGCGACAATCAAATCGTAATTTTTTAACAAAATCATGATTTTGTTTTGTGCACCTTAACAAAATCACTATATTATCAACTCACCACACCGCATCGCGTTCTAATCAGAGTTTCTCTCAATGGTTTGTTTCTTCTTATAAATCTAATTATTCCATATCCATAACCAATGTGGAAAATATCAACAATCTCTATAGTCTAACTATCTAACAAATTTGAATTTACGAATGAAAAGAAACAAACAAACTTCGATATCATGTTGAAATTATAGAGACACAATGGAATTGTTGGGATTTTTAAGTAAACGTTGTTTTTTAATTCGATTTTTTAGGCCACAGCAAAACTCAAAACGGTATCGTTTTTGAAAAAAACTAAAACAATTAACTAATCAATTCATAAATCGATCGGTTCAATCACTTACATAGGTGATGTTTGGAAACCCAGTCCACCGATCGGTGTGATGAACGTACCGTAGTTGTATTCTATTTTTACCAAACATCATTAATAACTGCGTTCATGTAACCGCAGAAAACAGCGGTGAGTTCACAGCTGGGTTAACCCAACGGCCATTAGAACGTACCTGTCAAATGTTAATTTTACCCTTGATAAATTATAGTTTAATTTTTTAAAAATATAATTTTGATCAATAACTTCTTATATTCTATCAATTACGTGTTCAAACTATAAAAATATATATAAAAATTTAAAAATGTAGTTTTGAAATAACGAATTTATCATAAAATAATATGAAATATAATTTTTAAGTTATAAACAATTATTTAAAAATAATGGGCAAACTAGTCATTTTATGACATCACGATAACTGCACCGTTGTTTCAAAAACAGTTTTTTAAAATCTCGATAGTTCACCTCAAAGCACAGTACAATCATCTCACCTCACCGCTATTTAACAAACACTGTTTCAAACGTATCCATAGACTCGTTCGATTTGTGTCCATATCATTTTTGGGCTTCATCTTAATTCCGGCCCAATAACAGCCCAATATTTTGTTGTTAGCAGGACTTCACTGTCCATTAATTAAGCCTTAATCCATACGATTTCCATTAAAAGGGTGATCTCGTCATTCAATAAAATATAATTTATATTTATGAAAATCGAGAAGGATAAGAAAGGACAAAAATTAAAGGAATTAAAAGCGTATACGCAGCCTAGATGTGTCTATTTTGATTAACTTATATAAAAATGCCATACCGATAATATTATTATTTACGCATATACTATAATCAATTTTGATATTTTTAAGATTTAAAAATTAAATCGAATACAATATTTATTGACAAAATGATGTATTTAATCCAAAAAAATTCCATTGTTCTGAGAAATATTATATCATAATTTGTAATAACATATTTATTCTATAAAATCTAATATTTTGAAAAAAACTAATTCTTTCAAATTGCAATATTTGGTAAATCAGATTCTCAAATTAACAAAATCTTTCCATAAATTTGATAAACAAAAATTCATCATAGTAAATTTTTTAAATTGATTTACTAAAACTTATAAAGTATGTGGATCATATTTGTTATTTTCATATTTTAGAGATTAAAATTCGTATAATCAGAAAATATTAATAATCAGAATTATCAAATTATGAGAATTAAATTTGCATCTCACTTGTATTTATTACATATTATTCATTATTAATACATTTAATTACCTAGATATAGCTCATAAATTGTATTATTATTCTAAGTGCAATTTAAAAAAAATTAGAGTTCCACGTGATTGATCATGCGCGGTCCCCGCTACCTCACTTTATTTCAGAAACCAAACCTTTCTATTGCACGTGCTGCTTATTAATTGGTGGTTAATATCGTGCGGTTGATTTTTAATGGTCTACCGCATGCCGCCTAAATTAGGTTTACGGAAATTTTTAATTTTTTTATTGGGTTACGTTTGTAGGTGAACTCTAGAACTTTCGGGTGGTGTAAACAATATACCTTCCAAGTTACGAAATTGCAAATATGACACCTTAAGTTAACAAAAATATGCAAATATGACACATCACGTTAATAAAAATATGCAAATATGACCCTTCGACTTTAATTAAATACATGTACGACACATTAAGTAAACAATGCCGTTTAATATTGACCATCTACGAGATTGTTATTGTTTTACGTCCGGATGCACATTTCTCGAACTTGAATTATTAATTTTGTATAATTTTTCATATAAAAGACTTATTTGTATAAATTGTGAACATTGAAAACGAATACTGCAAACGAAAAATGTTTACAAACTTAACGGAAAATCATGTGTTAAATATCAGGGGTAAAAAAAACGGTTTTGATAACTTGATAGGTCATTTCTGCAATTTCATAAGTTGGAGGGTATAACATTTACACAACTCGTAACTTGGGGCTATTTATGCAATTTTTTTTTTATTATTTAGATTTAAATTATTTTAATACATTTTTAATTATATTATAAAAGTAAATATTACTAGTTTTATCCACATATTATATTTTTGTTTATGATTAAATTTTGATAACATGTAAAAATGGTGATTGTAATTTCATGGATTTTGCAAATTTGGTCTTTAGAATTTCGTAATTGTGACAATTATAATCTCCAAAGGTTTAAATATGAAAATGAGTTATCGTATTTTGTAATATTTGTCAAAACTGATCCTTAGTGGTCAATCGTTATGCCAAAACTGTCCCCGAAATTTTTAATTCTTGTAAATGAAATCTCCAAAAAAATTAATTGACATAATTAATCTCCGTGATTTCAATTAAATGACAAATAGTCTCTCATGCATGTGTCATATTTTGCCTCGGTCTCACTTAGTAGATTTGAATATATAAATGCAAGCGAAACGGGTCAAATACGAATAACTTACCGGAGCGAAATGTTACAATGATTAATTTCGTCAAATTAACAAAGTTAATGAAACTATTTTTATCATTATATGAAAATTATAAATTTTAACATTTGGATAATAATTCTAAACTTTGCATAATTTTATAAAATTTGAAAATGAATATTAAAAATAAATTTTATAAAAGTTTTGAAAAACTAATTTTTCATTAATATAAGGGCGATACTTAGATATGGTCTCTATGGTTTAGGGGTTATGTCAAATTGAATCCTCATAATTTTGAAAATTTAGCAATTTTGAACCCCAAAGTTTTAGAATGACAAAACATGTCCCAACTTTTGTATGGTTTGACAAAACTAGTCTCCATTGTTTATCAAAATTGACAATATTAGTCCTCAAACTCTTCAATTTCGGCAACGTTAGTCCCCAAACAAAAACAATGGCGTATTTGATTCTCATAATTTCAGAGTTTTGACAAAAAATGTCCCTAACAGTGTTAGAGATTTTCAACGTTTTGAAATATGACAATTACGGTCGTTAAATAACTTTGCAACAGTATTCCTCAACGTTTTGAAAAACCTAAACCCTAACGGCCGTTAAATAATTTAGGGACCCATTTCGCCAAATTCCCCAAATTTGGGGACTAACATTGCCACCAAACGTAAATAATGAGGACTTGTTTTTCATTTTTTAAATTTTGGAGATTAATTATGAACTTTGAGGATTGAATTTGTTAAATTTTACAAACTATGGGGATGAATATTGCCAATTAATTGAAGTTTAGGAATTCTATACACCAAACAATAATTTAAAAATCAAATTTATCAAAAACAATAAAATTTGAAGAAAAGACGCCATTTTCACTTAATATAAAGATAAACAGTCACCTCCACTGACCTTTGTGGCTTCACATTATTGAATTTTAATGGCGTTTTCTTCTCCGTTTGTCTATAAAATGCAAAGGAGCTCCAGTAAATAGACCTTCTTCCCTCTCTTGGCGAGACTGACGTTTCTCTGCGTCTGTCACTTTCCCCAATTTTTTCTTTATTTTTCTTCTTTCCTGCTTCCAGTTTTGTACAGCTTCATCAGGTAATTAATTCAATCCTGCTGCGATTTCCTTTCTCTGTGTTTATTTCAATTGTGTTTTGTTTTAAATCCTTTTTTTGATTGATGTGTTTGGCTTTAAGAATCGATTGATGGAGATTTTTTTCGTTGTGATTCTGATTTGATTGCTATTCGTTTTGGGTATATTATCGTTGAATCAAACCTAATTTTTCAAAAACTTGTAGTTTTGAGATTTTAACCAGATTTGTTCATAATTTTGTTGATAAATCTGGGCTTTCTCTAATTGCAGATCCCGTTTTTTGTTTGAAAATGAGTCAATGTACGATTCAGCAGAATCATGAACAGTTATGGGGCGGATTAGTCACTGCCGTCGCCGCTGTAGAAAGTAAAGGAACGATAGTTTGTCCAGAGCCACGGCGGCTCAGCCTCGCTGATCCGTCGCGTTCAAGGCATCTCAGATGGCTTTTGAGGTCAAATCCTTATCATCATTTCTCGTTATCTATTTAAATGAGTAAAATGCGTACATGCTATTATTATTTAAAATAGCGTAAAGAGGATACCCAAAATTAGTAAATCGCGTGAAAAACTCCCGAATTTTCAAAATTGTTGGAAAATGATCATCGAGTAAATAGTAACGGTTTTCGTCTTTTTCTTATAAGTGGTTTTGATAATTTATGCGTTATTTTTACAATTTTTAAAGTTTGAAAACATAGTCATAACATCTTTTCAAGGTTAATGAGTCAAATATAAACTATCGGACGATTAAAATATTAACGAGTATAAGAGTTAAATATAAACAGTTTCGGAAGTTCAGGGGTCAACCACACAATTTTCAAATTTTGAGGGCACGGTGTTTACA
Source organism: Utricularia reniformis (assembly GCA_009725065.1). Classification (NCBI taxonomy): domain Eukaryota; kingdom Viridiplantae; phylum Streptophyta; class Magnoliopsida; order Lamiales; family Lentibulariaceae; genus Utricularia; species Utricularia reniformis. The sequence continues at coordinate 656,463 of RWGZ01000925.1, read as the reverse complement.
ACATTTAAAAGTTTAGGGGTCAACCGCGCACACTATATCAATTTCGGGGGTTTTGTATGCAATTTACAAACATTAGGGACACCGTCTTTACACTATTTTAAACATTATAGGTCAATTACAAACATCACTCCTATTTAAATATAATATTAGGTTTGGGATAAAAAATTGGATGATTTATAATAGAAGAAGGGCAATATAGTAATTGGATTATTTAAGAGTTTTAATATGTTCTTTTGCCTCAAAACCTCGTTTATTTACGTTATTCTATCATAATTTCGATCAAACTCTAATATTTCAGCACCAGATTATGGAAATTTAGATTCAATGGACCGAAAGAGTGTTAAGAAAATTGAATCACATTGAAAATGTTTGACAAACTGATCACTTGTAATATATCACTCTCCTTATAAACCAAAATTTATGTATTTTCACAATCGATGTGAGATATATTTCAACACATATTAGAATTAGTTCCATAAAAAATATTGATTGTCATTACCGAAAAGTTTGATATATGTTAATTAACAAGTTCAAACTTATGAGATGATAGTATCGGAAGAACAATGAAAACTAGATTGATTAGATTTATAAAGATAAATTGTTCTATCAAAAATTGATTATGCCAAGTTTTTAATGTGTGCACTCCTTTCGTTATATCTTGTTCGTTCACACTATTTCCATCGTATTTTCGAGTAGATTCTACAATTCCAATATGATATATGAGTTATTTCTGTTAAAATCATGATTATTATTACCGGAAAGTTCAATTCATTTCAATTATTAATTTCAAATTTTCCTGAATGTTGAAATTAGATAAAAAATTAGAATGATTTATAAGAGGTAAGGGTAATATAGTAATTAATTTGTTTAGTTTTTTACTTATGTGAATAGGGATCAACAAGAAGAATGTGATCTCAAAGCTGGAAATGAGTTACTAGACATAATCCTCCCCAAGGTTGTTTTCTTCTTCATTTCACAAATTGATCGTTAGCAAATTATCTCATTTTCACTTTGTATATTCGAACTTGTAGGTGGATCGTGAGATCAGTAGAGATCGATTTTATCGAGAGATCATCGCATCGTCACCTTCGTTTTTCTCTGGTTCGCCACCGAGTAGAGTTTGTAACCCTATAACACAAGATGCTCGATTTAGGGATGAGAATAACTTGAGCCATGTTTCTCAAAAGGGATATTCGAACACTCAACCGACTGTTGTCCAAGCGAATTGTGGTAACAATCCGATTGTTCGAATCGAAGGTTTCGACTGCATTGAGAGGGATAACCGGCGCAATCGAAGTGTCCATGCAATGGCTTGATAAAAAAAGTAGATTTTGTTGACAAATGAGAGTTAAAAGAAGAGGGTTTTTGGTAAGATTTGAAGAGAAATAGGTTGATTATGTGTCATGATGATGTTAATATAGTATGTATGTATATAGATGAAGGAATGAATATGAAGAAAATGATTTTTTTGGTATATTGGGCTTTGGGTATGTTGAAATAATGAAATTTGTCTCACATCGAAAATTGAAAGTGGTGTAGATTAGTTTGTTTTATAAAAAGAAATTTTGACTATAGTAAATGATTTATTCAAATATTTTACGTTGTAGTCTCCTCTCTTTATACGTTATATTCGAGCACACTCCCAACGTAAATTGATCCGACTTTAGAAATTTAACANTAATATCCAAAATTTTGTATATCGTACTACTCAAATTTTTTTATTTTATACACTATTTATTTCCAATATTTATAAAATTAAAAAAAAATTATCCTCGGGTTTTAGTTCGTGTATAAAAAATATGGTTGAACATATAATTAGCCCACATAATATTTGCGATGAAATTTAGATTGATTAATTAGAGAAAATATGTAACTTAGTAAATGTTTTTTTTGAATTCTTTTACGGTATGGTTTCTTCCTATATATCCGTGCGAAATCTCACAATAATTTTGGTCATACTAAATAATTTCAATAAAATATTAGAGCTGGTTCGGTTAAAATCTTGAATGTAAATTTCGGAAAGCCCGATTCATTTCAATTTGTAAATCCGAACATATTACTTGTTTGAATTTCAAGAGTGTATTAAGAATATAATTGTTACATTTTTTATTTGTAATAAAATTTTGATTGATTATAAGCGGTAAGAGATACCACAATAAACGAGTTTATAACTATTTTACAGTACGATTTTTTCCATTTATATCTTATATATGTATACAACAATGTCATAATTACGAGCATATCATATAATTCCAAAAAAAATTTTTCGACACAAAAACTAGTATTATTCAATTTGAACATTGTGCTAAATAAATAATTAGTCTAGTTGACTATGTTTCTATTTTACAAATTTGGGATCAATGTAAAATAAAAAAATTGCATAATTGACTATAATATTTAAAATAGTGTAAAAGCGATTACCCAAAGTTTGTAAATTGCGTGAGAATCCCCTGAAGTTTCAAAATCGTTCAAGAATGACACTCTAGTGAATAGTTGCGATTTTCGCCTTTTTTCGTATAAGTTGTTTTGATAATTTATGTATTATTTTTAAAATTTTTGAAGTTTATAGACATAGTCATAATATGTTTTCAATGTTAGTAGGTCAAATATAAACTATGTGGACGTTTAAAATATTAACGAGTATAAGGGTATAAACAGTTTTGGAAGTTCGGGGGTCAACCACACAATTCTTAAACATTGAGAGTACAATGTTTACAATATTTAAAAGTTTGGTTGCCAACCGCACACTATCAAATTCGGAATTTTGTATGCAATTCACAAATTTTATGGGAACCGTCTTTACACTATTATAAAGTTTAAAGGACAATGACAAGTATCACTCAGTTAAATAATGCTCATCTAATAATAATAGAATAGTCAATGTGATGAACGGGAAGGATGAATATTCATATTAACTAATATTGACAAATTAATCATTAATTAATGTGTAATGAGGTCATGGATCACGATACTCTTTTTTAAAAAATAATTAATGTCAATTAAATGACGTGGCGTAGGGATTCAATTTATGAAGTCGCCTTAATGTAATTGGACAACCAACGATGACGAGGATCAATGCTGTTTTACTCGAGCGGGTCGCCACAAATCCGAGCTGGCACTACTATGGACGGCAGATAATAACGACAATAAATATTTATTTATATAATAATTCAGATTTAACGTACTAATTTCATTAACCAGATTCATTGTACAGTTGACCGCTAGATTCTAGAATATTCCTTGCTTAGAAGATGCATGATGAATATTCAAATTTATTAAATAAATATTATTGTCAATTTAATGACGTGGATTACATTATTTAATTACAAAAGTCGCATCAATTTGATTGGAGGAAAGGAGGATGACGTGGATACTTATGGTTTTACACGAACAGGTCGCCACATTTCTCAAATTGCACGACTACGCATTCAAAAAATCAACAGAATTAACGGGCCCAGGCCCATCTCCCATAAATCTAACAAGAGTAATAATCGCCTGATTTATATTTTTGTATATAACAAATCTTGGCTATTATAGTTTTTTATGATATATAATTTAAATTAGCATTGTTACACCAACCGAATAGTTCGTAAACAATATGTGTTCGCCTCGTATGTGATCATATTCACTCATTCGAATAAAAATATGAACATTGTTCGAACATTATTTTTTGTTCGTTTATAATTTGAAGGAACACGAACATTTTCGTGAACAAATTCGAACGTTCGTGAACAAATATATTATTTTAATTAATTTTTATAGTAATATATTATTATAGTATTTAAGTTTTAAAATATTTATAAAACTTTATTATGTTATTAGTGAGGTAGTCTACTTATTTGTTTTATAAAAGATAATTGTTTGATTATTTATTTAATACATATTTTTTGTGATTTTGTTTGTAAAATAACAAAATTTGATTTTTTTGGTGAAATTCGCATAAATATTACAAACATGTTCGAACAAATCGTACGAAAAATGTTCGAACAAGTCATTTGAACGAACATGAACATTCACTTAATAATTTGAACAATGTTGAACATATTTTAGCGTTCGAATAAAATATGAACGAACATGAACACGTTCGAATAAAAATATGAACGAACATGAACACGACGAGTTCGGTTCCTTCGGATCGAATAACAGCTCTAATTTAAATTGTTATGAATGGAGGTCGGGTGATAGTCGAAGGGTTCGATGGTGAAAGACCGACCGGGGGGGAACCTAACATGAAGCGGTGATGTTGATCGACTTGATAGATCTCGGATCTATTAAGCATATAGATCGGACGATTGTAAAGAGTCTATTTGATAGAGGTCGGATTAGACTTGAATCGGAATTCGAGAGTATTGAGGGGAAATATCTTTCTTTAATTGACGCATTAAATATATGGAATAAGATATTGATATATATTTTATTGGTTGCATATATGGAAGAAGATATTGAGATATATGTTGTTGATTATATATATATGGAAGAAGATATGAATATATATTCTGGATATATATATGGAAGAATATATGCAAATATATCTTGTTATATATATATGGAAGATGCGGTCAAAGATATAGAAAGAGAATATTGTAGAATATTCTGTAGAATATTTCATAGATTATCCTAGTTGGACTCTATAAATATAAACATCATGATTACAATTGTAATCAATCAATTCTATTCTTCTTGTGATAGTGAGTTCACGGCCGAAGTTTTTCGGTCACATGGTTTCTCCCGGTTTTGGGTTTCCACGGTAAATCTTGCATCTTTTATCTTTCTTCATTTACATTCGGTTCTCATCGCATTAATTCAATCTGACCCCGGATAACGGGAATTCTATTTCTTCTACGGGAAGGATGTAATTTTTCCCAACATAAATACCAGCAACATGGGTTCTCATGAGTCTAATCTAATTTGTTTGGTTTGAAAAAAAAGATGGAATTTGGTAAATTTTGTTTTTTTAAATAAGAAAATTATATATCGAGAATTAGTAAAAAAATTATATTTTTCAATATGTTAATTGTTACTAGAATAATTTATCTTAATATTATCGGTATAAAACCGATATATTGGTGTACTAGGTTCATCAAACTTATGGATACCCATTTTTAAAACATTATAATAATCGCATAAGGTAATATCACTAATTATAACACGAGCCTTGCAAGAAAATAATAGACAACAAGGAATATATTTATAGCTATCATCACCCACTAATTAATATTTTTAAAAAAATTAACCAAGTAATTTTAAATTTTAAGGTATTTTAATATTTTTTATTTAGCATTTTCATATTATATAGTATATTAGGCTATCATACTGATTGATGATTTTAATTAATTTCTACTAATTTAAGTATTCATTAATATACACCATAGTTTTTGAAAATGGATGAACTTGAAATGCCTTCTAGTAGAATCAGATGATCAGTTCTGTTCAAACCGATTTTAAGAAATATGTATATTTACAATATTAATATATCATTCAATAATAAAATAAATTTAAAAGTATAATTTTTTTCATTAATTTAATTGTAATTGAGTTAAAAATAATATTTTTCCCTATTTAATTAAATATTGGACAAAATATAAGTCCATAAGTTAAAAATTGTGACTCAATAAGATTGGACCGGTTTTGATCGGTTTTAGCATTTAGACCGCGATCGAACCGGACATTGCTGACGTGGCTTGATTTTGAGATTGGACCATTATTTGAAAACAGATCCGATCAGTGTTAGCAGTAGTTCCCAGTTGGATTGATCGGTCTGAAACCCGTCCGAATCGGTTTCAAAAACTATGATTATACACAATATACTACTTATTACAATGGGGTTGTTTGGTTTAGCTTTTCAAAATCACGGTGAGGTGCGGTGATCGTACCGTGCGTTGAGATGACCGTGATAATTATGATCGAGATTTAGAAAACTGTTTGCAAAAACTATGACGATCGTACCGTGATTTTAATAAAATATCTATTTTAACCTTTATATTAATATATTTATTATATATTTAATAAAATGTATATTTCCTTTAATAACTTCAATAACACATAATCGAACAAATGTCTATGTTAATCGTCCATCCCAAGTTGCTACACTTTTAATTTTTTGGGTGTTACTGTCTAAATTGTCCATATGTTCTACTGTTTGCCAAAATACACTTTCAGTAACAACTCTAACAGCATATTCATACGGTAGAAATACAAAAACAAGTCAAAATATTTTTAAAAGCGGCATATCAAATCCGGAGAAATAAAAAACAATCCAACTCTGAATGTTTCAACCAATATAAACAATCGGAATAACAACCCAAAAGAAAAAAACTGAAAAAAAAAACTGAAAAGAAATCCATACAATCGAATACGTACCTTGCAAAAAGAAATCTAAAAATGTAGAATCACAACTTGGTAAAAATTGTGTAAAAGTTGTGAAATAAGAATAAAATTGGTTAGAGTTAGGGTTTGGTTTTAAAGTAATTAATTGAACTTTGAATGACAATTTTGGAATTTACGAAATCACGGTAGTTTGGCCATACGTATCAGTCATGGCCACATGACCGCCAAAAACTCGGGTGCGATCACCGAAATTGACCCAACTATTTGGTAGTGTAAAATAAAATCACGGTGCGGTAACCGCACCGTGGCGACCACCGTGAAACCAAACAACCCCAATATATATATATACCATATTGCTGGTGTATAAATTAAAGATTTAATAAATCGAGGACGTGTTTATGTAACTAAATTGATAAGATAAATTATTAAATTTAAAGAGTTTGACAAATCCAATTACTGATAATATCAAATACTTTATAAACTATAAAAAATGTAGTTTTGTATTCGATGTGGACACCGAACACTTGACGTTTTAACACTTGAGTCCATTTTTAAGTTGTAGCATAAAATTGGAATGAAGCAAGTAGTTAAACCATGAAAAGACCATGTTCTTGCAAGGCTTCTTTAAATAGAACAAGGTAACCTAATAATGTAAAGAGGACAAGTAATTAAAATGCCTACTTACTGTGTGACCGGAGGAACCGGTTTCATTGCAGCTAATCTCATCAAGACATTGCTGAAAAACAATCATATTGTAAGAACAACTGTTCGTGATCCAGGTAATTAAAAATTTATTCACTTTTTTGTTGTTATTATCTTAATCTATGTTTTTATAGCGGTCGGTATAATAGCGATTTTTTGTTGTTTTTGTATGAATTCATATTTTCATAACGACCGGTATACGGTATACCATCCACTTTTTTTTGTTTTAAAAAATATATATTTCATATTGAACAATATACCGGTTATACTGATTCGGACCGAAACCAAATATCAGACCGGTATGAAAACATTAGTGTGAATAAACTGATTGGTTACAGAAAACCTAGATAAGGTTGGGTTTCTATGGGAGTTTAAGGAAGCAAAAGAAAGGCTTAGGATCATGAAAGCTGATTTGCTAGAAGACGGAAGCTTCGATGAAGCTGTCGATGGTGTTGACGGCGTGTTTCACACTGCTTCGCCTGTGCTTGTGCCTTATGATGATAACATTAAGGTGAGTTTGTTTCTAATGTGAATATTGTCGACTAGGTTTAAGGAACATGATAATAGTATGAGAAGAATACAAAGTAAATGATACGAGAAAATTTATCGTGAAAACTCAAAATCGATACAAAATCATATGATACATTGAATGGTAACTATCACTATCGAAATAAGAATACAACTCGAATTTTCTAAAACTCGTAGAAATAGAGATGCTGAATAAGTGATCTTAAACTAATGAAAAAAAGGTTCTACACATAAACTAATGAAAAAAAATTAATATTTGATCGTATACAAAGATATGATTTTCCATAATAAATCATAATTTATATTATTTTCTTTAAAATATTTCAATCTTGTGAGTGTTCGTGGACCAATCACGATACGGTCGACTTTCATCTTTCAACGGTTCAATATCAAGCTTATTGACAAGTCTGATTTCGATATAAAATGCTCGATCAATTTCGATCATCACCATATTCTCAAAGATGACTCTATGGTCGATCGACTGTCAACTTAACAGATCGATATCCAGATCTCCACACTCAAAGATGATTTTACATTAATTGAACATGCTTTAATTTGGTTTTTTACATTTATAAATGTAGGAAAATCTTATAGATCCATGTGTTAAGGGAACCTTAAATGTATTGAAGTCTTGCAAGAAGGCAACCTCTTTGAAAAGGGTTGTTCTTACATCATCTTGTTCTGCAATTCGATACCGATACAATGTTGATGAAAATTCACCGTTGAACGAATCCCATTGGTCAGATCCCGAATACTGCAAAGCCCATCAGGTAACTGTTAAATTTCTATAGATAAACTCGAACCCACATAAATTAAAAACGTAGTATTACAGCTATGGTATGCTTATGCGAAAACAATAGCCGAACAAGAGGCGTGGAAGTTTGTCGAGGAAAATGGGATTGATCTTGTGGTAGTGAATCCTTCCTTTGTCGTTGGTCCGGTTCTCGGGCCACAACCGAGGAGTACGCTACTCATAATATTGGCACTAATCCGAGGTTATTTTACAATATGTTAAGTTTATAGAATCGGGTTTATTTTATTTATATGTTTTTGAAGGAACGAGAGGGGAGTATCCAAATACGAGGGTCGGGTTCGTACACATAGACGATGTTGTGAATGCACATATTTTAGCAATGGAAGAAAGAAAGGCTTCGGGGAGAATAATTTGTTCAAATTCAATTGCTCATTGGTCTGAAATTATTCAAATGTTGAGAAATAAATATCCCATATATCCATATGAAACCAAGTAAGTTTAAATAGTTTCATTTCATATAGACGTAAAAACGTTTTACGTCAAGTTTTTCGTGTTTTAATGATAAGAAAAGTGCATGTTTCATTTATTTGTTTTTTACTTGGTTTCAATAATTTTAATTTTAATTTTAATATTTTATTTATTTATAATTATCTAACGTTTTATCCATTCAAACTTTAGAATTAATCTTTGTCGTTTTTGGTCTCAACGTTTTAGCGTTTTACATTCGCAATAGTATCATATTTCATCAAATTTGAAGCGATATTTTAAGTTTCATATATTTTCAAGAAATTGCGGTTTTTTCAAATTTCTTTCGATTTTATTTTATATTTGAGGGTTAACAAAATTTATAAAAATGAGTCATTTAATTTCGTATATCGACACCGAAAAATTCGGGAATTCAGAGATTTGAAATGGTTTTTGACTTCTATCTCTAATTTGATACAGATGTGGTATTGGAAAAGGCGACGATTTCTCGCATAAAATGGATATTACAAAGATGATTGATCTTGGCTTAAAGAGTTTAAAATCACTGGATCAAATGTTTGATGAATGTATTATGAGTTTTCAAGACAAGGGTTTTCTTTAAACAATATGAAATCGACAAATCGTAATTTCTTATCGTATTTCGATATGAACCGAATTTATTAATAGAGATGTTTATGGTTTAATTCAAATTCAGTTGGAATAATGATGGTGAATTTACCATATCTTATTTAGGGATGATCATAAAATAAGACACGACCCGGACCTGAATAACCAGAACCAGTTACATGGGTTAGAGTCTAGTTATATGGGTCTGGTTCGGGTCTCTGGACTAACTCAGACATAATATTACGGTCAGTGGAGGTTTGATGAAACTCAGATTCGAATCTAGACTAACATTTCAATAAATTAAATAATATTTTGTATTTTGTATTTTATTTTAATAAATACTTAAATAAAATAATCAAAATTCAAAATTTTATATTTCATAGATATTTTTCTCATTTTAATTATTTGTTCAATAAAAAAATATTAAATTAAACTATTTTGAATTATGATAACAAATGTTTATCTATGTGGAAGTTGATATACATACAACTAACTAAATATATTGATTTATTTTTAGATTTTAAAGATATTACTTTTGCAATTTTTTAGAATATCATGATCAATATTCTTTATATTGATCAATATCAAATATTTGTTATTTCTATATTATTATTATACAATAATATAAAAAATATTCGAAAATCACAAATATATCCGAACCTACCACGAACTCTCAAATTCACATGAATTTGAACCCTAATCTCATTGTGTCTATGATTCTATTTTACTTTTTATTTCAAGATCCAATTATTTCAAAAAATCATTATTTTTTACTTTTTAGTTGTTTGTAGTTATAACCTGTGCGGCACCGACTCGCCATTTTTTAAGTTTTTCGCGTGTCCTGGGACTCGGCTCGACTCGCGTCGACACGACACTGTTTGAAGAATGTTTTTTAAAACATCGAACATCGCCGGCACAAGCCTTTGCTGCGTCGCCCCGTGGATTTAAAAGAAGAAAAGTACCCGGAATCTGATCGTAATTGTAATTATACATGAAGCGAAAGAAGCTTCTTGCCTAAAAACCCGGTTCGCGAGGCGTTGCAGCCCCTTCGTGGAAGACAGGAGTTGCAGCAGCGTTCTCCGATGTATTAAAAAAACCTCAATTACATGTGGAGAAAAAAATGATGTTGTTTATGTAGTAAATACCCCACTGTTTCTTTTGTCATCAGTCATCTCTCTCTATTGTACAAATAAATATCATTAATCATAATTCACACAAATTCATAAATTATGTTTTAATACAAAATTTATATTTTTACATTACTTATCATTAGATTTAAGACACAAATTATGTTTTATGTTATGATTATAAACATTTTATATATTCATTGTTTTATCTATTTTGATGTATTTAATATTATTTTATTTAATTTAAAATGAGTAGGAAATCCGACTCTTATATTCTTCCCGAGTCGTGTCGAGTCGCACCGAATCGGTCGGATTAGTCTGGATAGATTATATCTAATTTATTATATTATTACTTCAAATTTTGTGATTTAACGGGCTGGACCGTACAAGAGTAGAAATAAATGGGCTTGAAGTTTTACAAATATATCGGGACTATGGGACTCACACTTACGGGGAAAACTAAAAGGCCTCTTTTAATTTCCAAGAATTACACAATTTCCAAAATACATATTTAAAATAAATATATTTCTATAATGAGGTTGTTTGGTTTCACGGTGGCCGCCGCGGTGTGGTGGTTGCCACGGTGTGGTCACCGCACCGTGATTTTATTTTACACTACCAAACAGTTGGGTCAATTGCGATGATCGTACCGAAGTTTTTGGCGGTCATATGGCAATGACTTGATACGTATGGTCAATCCACCGTGATTTCGTAAATTCCAAAATTGTCTTTCAAAGTTCAATTAATTACTTTAAAATCAAACTCTAACCCTAACCAATTTTATTCTTATTTCACAAATTTTACACAATTTTTACCAAGTTGTGATTCTACATTTTTAGTTTTCTTTTTGCAATGTACGTATTCGATTGTATGAATTTCTTTTCGGTTTTTTTTCAGTTTTTTTCTTTTGGGTTGTTCTTCAGATTGTTTATATTGGTTGAAACATTCAGAGTTGGATTGTTTTTTATTTCTCCGGATTTGATATGCCGCTTTTAAAAATATTTTGACTTGTTTTTGTATTTCTACCGTATGAATATTCTGTTAGAGTTGTTACTGAAAGTGTATTTTGGCGGACAGTAGAACAAATGGACAATTTAGACGGTAACACCCAAAAAATTAAAAGTGTAACAACTTGGGATAGACAATTAACATAGGCATTTGTTCGATTATGTGTTGTTGAAGTTATTAAAGGAAATATACATTTTATTAATATATAATAAATATATTAATATAAAGGTTAAAATAGACATTTTATTAAAATTACGGTACGATCACCGTAGTTTTTGCAAACAGTTTTCTAAATCCCGATCATAATTATCACGGTCATCTTAACGCACAGTACGATCACTGCACCTCACCGTGATTTTGAAAAATTAAACCAAACAACCCCAATATGTATTGACCATTATCTCAAAATTATCGATGACGACTAATATTTCAAATTATATTTGATGTATTATATATATATTTAATTATATATTTAGAATATGCTCCTATTATATTTCAAATTCTGTACATATTCTAAACGGTATAGCGAGTACATGGACCTTATCAAATTTGATGTTTTTAAAGTTTTTACATTTAAACAAAATAATATTTTATTATTTCTTATGGTCTAAAGTGAAAAACCAAAAATAAACGCTAAACCCGATACAGAACATTATAAAAAATGTACCAATACTGGGTTTGTTTGGTATAGTTTTTCAAAATTACGATTTAGTGAGGTGTGGTGAAATGTGGTGAGATGTGATGATTCGTGATTTTTTAAATGTGTTTGGTAAAATTATAACATCATGACCGTGATTTAGGTAAAAGACTAATATGTCCTATTATGTTTAATACTAAAAACAAATAAATTATATATAATTGTAAAATGAAGGGTAATAAAGTAATTTTCAAAATCACGAGGTAGATATAGCTGGTTTTAGTATCGATCATCAAATCGTGATTTTTTAAAGATAATAGTATCGTAATTATCATTTTGTTTTGTGTGTGTTAATAAAATCACGATCTGTCAATCTCACCTCACCACATCGCTATTCTTATCGGGATAGCAAACAAACTCATTATCTTATATTTGAGGCATTGACCAAAATACATACTCTCCCAAACTGACTCTCCTGGTCCAAATTCACATTAAATTTGCGACAAATTCCACCAACTCATTCAACAACCAAATTTATTCAAAACCCCATTTCCATCAATAATAAAAACAATATTTTAAATACAATTCACAAAATTTAAATGGAAAAATCCATATAAAAGTCATATTAAATGTTCTAAATTTCTATTTTCATCATACTTATTTTGAAGTTCTGTTTTAATCACAAATATTATACAACTTTTTATATTTTCGTTATTTACCGTTAACTTACCGTTAAATGGTTAACGGTAAGTTAACCATTATGGAAACTTATATTTAACCATTAATCTCATATTATACATCCTTTCACACGTCCCGCCATGACGACCGCTAGCTTTTGGTCGGCTTGACTCGCATGTATGCGTCCCCCCATTCCAAGGTGGGTGTTCGGCGCTACCTGGTTCTTAGTCGGTTCTATTTAACTCTTTAGTATGTAAAGCTCCGTTGGAACGTCAAATTCCCGATCCCCAACCATACCCTATATTTGGCGGAACGTGTACCAAGCATGATGCCGAGTTCTAAGTTTCCACCCCCAAGTCTTAGCTTTTCTAGAATTGGTGCATGAAAATCAATATTATTGAATCAACATTTCCCAATATAAAAAGAAGATTTAAGAGTTGCACAACTCACAAACGTACAGATGAATCCTACTACCCAAAATCAAATGTAATTAATTCTTTCATAAAAAAATTTTAGGCGTACATGAACCATGCTTCTTCAAGTAATTAAAATAAGCCGGATCAACCACCTCCTCATGGAAAAAAGAGTAAACATCATCGATGCTACATCGACCGTGGTCATGAGTGGGAGAGTACGAGACTGATGATAGATTATATCTATCAATAGTATGTATACTCTTTAAACATCGACCTTGTTAAATGTTTATGAAAGATTCACGGTAATTTAACCGTTAATCTTAATGTGGAAATCGATTATGAAAATTCTTCTAAAAGCTCATATTTAAAGCCTCAATTTGTTTTTTTATGAAGATAATATATGGTTTCTATAGTACGAAAAAGACTATTTTTTCTTCTAAATCTTTTAAAAAGTCATGAACATTTAAAATCTTTTAAAAAGTGAAAAGATATGACATTAAATATATCAATGTTTTCAAATCGAATTGTATATCGTCCGGTACGTCAAATACTGGGTAGTATCGATATTTTTTTGTATCGTCCGCTATCGGGTATTAACTTCGATTTTTGGATTTTTCGGGTACGATCTTAAAAAACTAATTAGATGCTATTTTAAAAAAAATAAAATAAAATTTGATACCAACCGATATACCAATCGTATAGCTCATACTGGTACAAATCGATATTATTTAATTGTTTTGTAAATATTAACGAAATATTTAACGATATAAAATTCAACAAAAAATATAACAATTCAATCTCTTATCATCATTACAAATATATATGATGAAAATTAACTTTTTTTAAAAGAAATTGGGATGAATACTAAATATCACCCCAATTTAAATATATATTCATGGTATTATAACACGTGTCTCTCTGTCAAAACTGTTCTCAATTTAAACAAAACTCCCAAAATCCTAACTCATAATCATCTGCAAAACTTAACAAAAATTCACACTACATAGCCGCCGCCGTACCGGGTAAGTTAACGTCGACGATATCCTCCAACCAATCATCGAACACGGTTTCATCGTCGAAATCGAACCCGAAATCCATCGACAAATCATCGTATCCCCCTTCAAAAAACGTATCGCTAGAATCAATAAGTTCTATTAAAGACTGAAACTCCATTCCCAAGTCAAGTTCTTCCCCAATTTTAGCAATGCTCATCAATTCTGATTCAGAAACCTTGTTCTCCGATTCATAAAACGACGTCGTTACCGGCGAGGTATGGAAAATTTGGGGTTTAGCAACTTCGTTATCAATCCGAAACGACGTCGTTGCCGGAGATTCCAGTAAATGAGACGGCGAGGTATGAAAAACTTGGGGTGCAGCAAGTTCGTCATCAATCTGAAACGGCGTCGTTACCGGAGATTCCAGTATATCAGACGGCGAGGTATGGGAAACTTGGGGTTTAGCACCTTCTTTATCAATCCGAAACGGCGTCGTTGCCGGAGATTCCAGTAAATAAGACGGCGAAGTATGTAAAACTTGGGGTTCAGCAACTCCGTTATCAATCCGAAACGGCGTCGTTGCCGGAGATTCCGGTATATAAGACGGCGAGTTATGCAAAAATTGGAGTTCAGCACCTTCGTTACCAATCCGAAACGGCGTCGTATCTTCAAGTTCCAGAACTGAAGACGGCGAGAAATGGGGAACTTGGTATCCTATTGAATCTTCATCTTCCTTCTTCCGTTTCTTGGCATCTGATTTTTTAACTAAAGCTTCGAATTCCAGACGTTTATTTTCATAAGCTATGGAAGCTTCTTCTGCGCTTTCATAAGTACCTAACCAGACCCGTTTCCGATTAATCGGGTCACGGATTTCAGCAGCGAATTTCCCCCATTTTCGTTGACGAACTCCTCTGTATTTCACAGAAGCTTCTGGTGTTCGTATGCGTTTATTTACAGAAATTGGCTTCTTCAGATTTTCAACCTTTTTGCCTCTGCATTTAGTATCAGTATCAAGAGATAACAGAGAAACTTCATGAATAATAAGCTTGTTATTCTCCTTCTGGGTTTGTTCATCTTCGTCAGATAAATCTGTAGCGTACGGATCAGAGATGGTGATTCTAATTTTCTTAGTGATTTTCCTGTGCCGGAGNAAACTCAGTTTATCGCCCGATGCGATGAACTTATCGATGTTGTATTATATTTTAACCAAATATCATTAATAACTGCGTTCATGTGACCGCAGAAAACAGTGGTGAGTTCACAGCTGGGTTAACCCAACGGTCACCACAACGCACCTACCAAATGTCAATTTTACTTTTTATAAATTAAAGTTTATTTTTATAAAAAAAAATTTTGATCAATAATTTCTTATATTCTATCAATTACGTATTCAAACTATAAAAATATATATAACAATTTAAAAATATAGTTTTGAAATAACAAATTTATCATAAAATAATATGAAATATAATTTGTAAGTTATAAACAATTATTTAAAAATAATGGCAAAAAAAATCATTTTATGACATCACGATCACTGTACCATTGTTTCAAAAACAGTTTTTTTAAATTATGATCAGTCCACCTCACATCACAGTATAATCATCTCACATCACTGCTATTTGACAAACGCTATTCTAAACGTACTCATTATGTCATATACAAAAATTTTGAGAGTGATGTTGAAATATAAAATTTTCTCATATAAATTTAAATATTTAAATTTTGCAAGTATTTGAACTTGAGTTACTATGTTGAAATATTAAATTGTCCACATTAGATTTGTCATAAATTTTAATTAGTTTATTATAGAGAATGTGTGAACATAGTAAATTACTTCTTGAATAATTTGTACGGTGTGATCTCTTTGTATTATAACATTATATTTGTGTATATTACCGCAATAATTTCGCTCATATTCAATAATTTTAATAATCTGCCAAATTTTTTGTTGTATTCATACTTAATTAAGTATAACAATAATAACTAAAGTGATCAAATTCGTGTCTTATAATTTAAGTCAATCAAATTAACTATCTATCATTAATGAAATATAAATTATATTTTTCATATAAATGATGCCTTTTAAAAAATTCAATTAAATATATCCTAAATTATTCTTGTACCTTGCAAAACACAACGTTTTTGAACGGATACAAACACTAGTTATACGGTTCATTTTTATAAAATAAATTATCTAGATTTTTTATTACAAAATATCAAACTCAAATTCTCTGCTTTTATTTTATTATATATATATAACATTAAAATTAATGATATTATCAAAATAATATCACTATTAATCTAATAATTTTTATAAAATATACCAATCAAAATCTAGTAAATCAGCCACGTCATCGAAAATAAATTAACCAGTAAAGTAAATGGTCAAAGCTAAAGTGGTGGAACCCAAGGGTGGCAGGGAAGTTGGCGGCAAGATGGACCGGGCCGAGTTAATTCGTACAACAGTCCAATACATTAATGACACGTGCACAAAATAGAAATAAAATAATTAAGAAAAGACCCCATGCCAACCTAAGCCCATAACATAAAAAGTAAATAATAAATGAAAATTTCCCTATTCTTTATTCAATTCCCATTCTCTCCTCATAAATCTGGATCTGTACTGTACGGATCAACATCTCTCTTGTGAATATTAATGAAAATGGTATCGGGTCGGGTCTGTTATATGGATCAGGTTTGTCGAGGCGTCGCCGTCGTGCCGTAGCTTTTTTACCGGCTAATTAATCGGCGGACTCACACGTAACTATCAAGAGTATCTTTTGCTGAATCGCTGTGATCTAATCCTGCTGTGGCAGTGGCTGCGCTACCCCCGACACTTGAAATTTATTTTAATTTTATACATTTATTTTTCTTGTTACATATTAAAATATAGCAACTTTAATACATTTACATTTATTTTTATAGAGTAAGTTGAACTTCACCCATGCCCGTTAGGTCTAATTCCGTCAACTTTTTTCAATCATAGTTTTTTAAATCGAACAAATCTCTTGTATTGATCGAACATGATGGTCGAATTCATTAAAATGTTTTAAGAATACTACATATATTTATATTATATATATATTATTTCATAATAAAATAAATTTAAAACTATAATTTTTTCATTAATTTAATGATAAATGAGACAAAAATTTGATTTTTCTCAGATTTTACTAAATATTAGATAAAATAAAGATCATTTGGTCAAAATATTGGTCTAATAGACCAAATTTTAGTTGGTCGAACTAGTTTCGACTTGTTTTAACATATAAATGTGAATCAAAGTGATTTTTTGTTGATGCGCCCCAATTCTAGGATGAGATAATATTTTAGAGTGAATCGAATTGTTGTTAGCACATGTTTATGGTCGGACCGGTCAGACCTACAGGTCCAAACCAGTTTCAAATAGCATGATCTTAATTATCAATTTAAAATTAAATATAATTAATAAAAAAAGATAATTATATAATATTAGATTTAAAATAGGTATATTATAATAATATTGTAATTTTTTAGTAAATCGGTATTGTTTATATCTTTAGTAATATTGTGATATATCGTTTAATATCTCGATTATCTTGTTNTTGTCGAACATTGCAACTAAAATAGTGAATAAATTGCAGGGTGTTGGAAAGTGGATTGCCGATACGATCGTGTCTTAACTAAGACAACGTGATCGGATACCACTATAAAATCTGGTGTCATTTTATCGCTTTAGAACTTAGCTTAACTAATAGGGTTAAAATAACAACACCTACAGGTCCAAACTAGTTTCAAATAGCACGATCTTAATGATCAATTTAAAATTAAATATAATTAATAAAAAAAGATAATTATGTAATATTAGATTTAAAATAGGTATATTATAATAATATTGTAATTTTTTAGTAAATCGGTATTGTTTATATCTTTAGTAATATTGTGATATATCCTTTAATATCTCGATTATCTTGTTATACCGGTGGCAATCAATACAATACATAAATCATGTTTTTAAAAATTGATATAATAGTATGTTTTTATAATATGGTTAATATACAAAAAATAAAAATTATAAGTGCATACATTGTTGTAGGAATGAAAATAAATTATTTATAAACATTGATATTAATAATAAAAATAAAGAAAGATAATGGATATAGAAAGAAAGTTGATACGAAAACGAAGAATGAAATTTCCAGACGTCATTGTTTTAAATATCCTAAACATAATTAAGCCGAGAGTATATTATAATTGATTTGTTAAATATATTAAAGCAGGGAATTAAAACAACAACTATGGTTTTTAATCTTACGGTTAAAAATATAAAAATCTTGAAATATTAAATTGTTCACATTAGAATTAAGATAAAATTTGGAATGTTTTATAAGAGGGAATGTGTATAATATTACATTGACTTGTTTAAGTTTTTAGAGTGTAGTCTTCTCCTTTTATACGTAACATTCATGCTTTCTTGCATTCTAATTTCGTTCAGACTTTATAATTTCAAAACAAAACAAGTTGTAAAATAACCCCACTTATAAGTACCCGCAAGTAGGGGTGAGCAAAGATTTTGGAATATCAAATACTATACCAAAATTGTATTATTTCGGTATTCGATATTTGGTTTGGTATTTGATTTTATGAAATTATGGAATTTTGTTTGGTATTCGGTAATAAGAATGAAAATTCGGTATATACCGGATACCAATTTAATTTATAAAATATTTATATATTTTAAATTTTTAAATGAGACATAGATCATTAAATTATTAATATTGGATTGAATATAGGGTTTTAGGACATTATTCTAATTTTTATCAAGTTAGAGTGAGTAAGGAAGAACAGATTGACGTTATCATTGTGTTGGGAAAAAATATTTTTCTAATAACTATTTTTCGTATTTGCTTTCAGAAGTTTTATAATATTTTACACTTATATTGAAGTAGAAATTAGAAGAATTGAAGATTGTTTTATTATATAAATAGCGCAACTTGATCCATTATTCAATGTTTGTTTTTTAAAAATATTATTACATGTAATTGATTTGAAATTATTTTTTTATTTGCTTTTAATTTTGGTATTTTGGTACCAATACCGAAATAATTTTGGTATCGATAACAAAAAATTATTGAATCGAGATCGGTATTCAATTTGATTGATAATTTGATATTCGATATTTCAATATTTAGTTTGATTTAGTATTTGGTATCGAATTCTCACCCATACCCCGAAGTGTTGATATTTAGTATATGGCAAAATGGATTATATTTACCGAATGTTGATATTTCCGGTAAATATGTTGATTTATATTTGTTGGTCATTTTAAATCATCGAAAATTATATTTCTTGATATATTGATTTTCAAATTTTATGAATTAGGCTAAGTAAATCCCGAAATATTCCCAAGTCAAATATTCAAAAATATTTTGAAGATTTAATTGACTTTCTTGAAATGTAAATGAGACATATAAAGTTAAAAGTTGTGGTGGAATTTTGAATTTTTTCAAGTATATCCTAGTTTCAAGTGTTCTCAAACCCCACTATATTATCCATATTAAATTATTCATTAAATAAATATTTAATAATTGGCTACAATTTATTAATAAATAATATTTTATTCATACCATTATTATAATTTAGACCAATGTTTTAAAAACTCATACATTCTAGAATATCGGACTAGCTTAGTATATCATTTTATTGGATCTATATTAAATATGTATCGGGAATAATGGATTATACCGAATTAATAAACTAAAATAAATAATATTGTTTTTTTCAATTAATATCAATATATGATTCAAGACAATTAAAACACATATCGATTAGTATTTTATTAAAATATCCGTACCCTAAAATTTTCTTTAAAAGCATAAATTAGACTAAAATGTTTTTAGGCAAATAATAGACCTACAATTTAACAGGGCCGTGATGCACATCATAAAGCATTTAATTGGCTTTTGCATAGTGGGCTGGCCCGATAGGATTTCCATACTTTTTACTTGGGACTATTTTATTTAATAATTAGTATTTATATGTTTTAATGACATGTGATTAAGATAATTAATACAACAATTTTAATTCGAATTATAATATCCGCCTAATAGGATTTGTTATTAATACAAAAGGTTTATCATACTTATAATCACGATAAATTTATGTTAGAAGGACAATGCCTCGTCACTATCGGGATTAGAAGACTCAGATATGGAGATTCATGTTTATCAAACGAATCGAATCCGTAGATTAGGATCTAAACTAAAAGAAAATGATTATAATACCATAATTCAATGAAAAATGGGAAAATAATACATATATAAAAATGCGTATCCAACGCCTCATGAAATGCCACGTCGGTTGTGTCAATAGTCACAAGGTTGTCACGTGATCTATACTCAAAAGATATTTATTGGCCCAGAAATTAAAACTTTGAATATTAACTCAATTGCTAAATGTGATTTTTATAAATTAATTATATCATATATACCAAACCTTTGAGATAAATGTTAAAATATAAAATTGATCTATTTCGATATTTTAATTTACAATTCCAAATTTATTAGATAACATTAAAAATTGATATTTTCACAATAACATCACAATTAATATAATAATATTTTAAAAAATATCCCAATCAAAATATTGTACAAACAAATTTGAGTAAATCAGCCATGTCATCGAAAAAAATTAACCAGTCAGTAAATGGTTAAAGCTAAAGTGGGGAGTTTTTTTTGTTGTATAATAAAAAAATACTTTTATTATAAGAGTTACTTTTACAAAATTATTCTAATAGCAGTGATTTTGTTTTTAGTGTTTGTATCATTGTATTATTATTAAATTATTATATTCTCCCTGAGTGATCTAATATTTTTCCCGGCTGTATTGCTGCAAACTAGTCTAACTCCCTTAGAAATAAGAGCATAAGCCTGAAAACAAGAACATCATATATAATCAGAAAATTAAAAGGCGAATCAGCTCCTAAAATACTTAACTCCTTTATAATTTGTATTATGTAATAACAATTTTTTAAATTAAAATAATTCTGATTTTATAAAATTTATATGATATAAATTAATAACTAATTTTATTATATTCTAGAATAACTATAAATATAAATTTATAAAATTGTATTCTATAATAACAAATTTTTAAATTAAAAAGGTATACATATATTAAAATGATAAAATCAAACTTACAATATAAATTTTTTATATTGTAACAAATTTATAAAACCAGAAAACTCGATATTGCAATAACAAATTTGTTATAAATTTGTTATTATAAAATTAATCTTATTATAAAAGTTACATACAAAAAAACAAAAACAAAAACAAAAAGACAAAATTAGTGGTATAAAGAAAATATGTATTCTGACTAATGTTATTAAAATAATAATTAAAAAAGTACTGTTAATTTTTTATTATATTGTTTGTGACACTGTAGATTTTTACCCGTGGGGCCCAAGGGTGGCAGGGAAGTTGGCTGCAAATATATTGTACCATTCTTCAATTTTTCATATTTCCCTATATCGAGTTGAGTCGAGTCGTACTCTCCGACTCCCTCAAACTCTTAACACTTGATACAAAACGACGTCGTTTTAATTTCTTCCTTAATTTGATTTTTTTATTCATCAAAAACGTATTTTATGTGTTTTCACGACTTTTTAATGTTGTCGATATACTTGTAAATTCTTCGTACAAGCGATGATGGATCAAAAAGTGGTTGTTTTTGGGGAGATGGTAGAATCGACGAATGATATTCATTTTTTATAAGTTAAATTTTATTATATAATGAATTGATAAATATTTGTAGTTTTAAACTTGACTTTATGCAATTTTCTACAAATTCTAACAATTACTTTTTTTAATTTTGCTTTTAATTAATATTATTTTATTTAATAATATGAGTCGAATCGAAAATCTGACTTTTATGCTTTTACTGAGTTGAGTCGAATCGCACCAAATCGATCCCAGGTGTTGATGCCGTATATGGAGGCAAAATGAACCAGGCCGAGTTAATTCGTACAGTAATACGACAGTCCAATACATTAATGACACGTGTGCAAAATTGAAATAAGATAATTAAGAAAAGACGCCATGCCAACCTAAGACCATAACATAAAAAGTAAATAATAAATAAAGAATTTCCCTCTTTATTTAATTCCCATTCTCTCCTCATAAGTATGGATCTGTACTGTACGGATCAATAATTCTCTCGTGAATACTGATGAAAATGGTGTCGGGTCGGTTTGTATGGATCAGGTTTGTTGAGGCGTCGCCGTGGTGCCGTAGATTTTTTACCGGCTAATTAATCAGCAGCCTCACACGTAACTATCAAGAGTATCATTTGCTGATTCGTTGTGATCTAATCCTGCTGTGGCAGTGGCTGCGCTACCCCCGACACTTGAAAATTAATTTTATTATTATACATTGATTTTTATTGTTACATACAAAAAGAAAGCAACTATAAACAAAAATAGGCATTTTTATTTTTAGTTACATACAATAAGTTTCATTAGGACAGCTTTTCCGACCTCTCCATGCCGTCCGTAGCATATCATGATCATAATTTTCGAAATAGGTTCAACAGGTGAATAAAAAATCTCTTCTATTGGTTGAAACCGATAATATGATCATTTTCAACAAATTTTAAAACTATATATTTATAATATTAATATATTATTTAATAAAATAATATATTTAAAACCATAATTCTTTTATTAATTTAATTGTAAATGAATAAAAAAAATGATTTTTCCCATATTTTATTAAATATTGGAAAAAATATGGATAATACTTTTGGTCCAATATGATCAATTATAGTTTGTCAAACTTGTTTTGATTGTTTTTAGCATTTAGATTGAGATCGATTAAGATTTTTCTGACATTACATGTTCTTGAATGAGACAATTTTTAAGAGTANCCCAAGGGTGGCAGGGTAGTTGGCGGCAAGATGGACCGGGCCGAGTTAATTCGTACAACAGTCCAATACATTAATGACACGTGCACAAAATAGAAATAAAATAATTAAGAAAAGACCCCATGCCAACCTAAGCCATAACATAAAAAGTAAATAATAAATGATGAATTTCCCTATTCTTTATTCAATTCCCATTCTCTCCTCATAAATCTGGATCTGTACTGTACGGATCAACATCTCTCTTGTGAATATTAATGAAAATGGTATCGGGTCGGGTCTGTTGTATGGATCAGGTTTGTTGAGGCGTCGCCGTCGAGCCGTAGCTTTTTTACCGGCTTATTAATCGGTGCCCTCACGCGTAACTATCAAGAGCATCTTTTGCTGATTCGTTGTAATCTAATCCTGCTGTGGCAGTGGCTGCGCTACCCCCGACACTTGAAATTTTATACATTTATTTTTCTTGTTACATATTAAAATAAAGCAACTTTAATACATTTACATTTATTTTTATAGAGTCAGTTGAACTTCACCCATGCCCATTCAGTCTAATTCCATCAACTTTTTTCAATCATAGTTTTTTAAATCGAACAAATCTCTTTTATTGATCGAACATGATGGTCGAATTCATTAAAATGTTTTAAGAATACTACATATATTTATATTAGATATATATTATTTTATAATAAAATAAATTTAAAACTATAATTTTTTCATTAATTTAATAATAAATAAGGCAAAAATTTGATTTTTCTCAGATTTTACTAAATATTGGATAAAATAAAGATCATTTGGTCAAAATATTGGTCTAATAGACCAAATTTTAGTTGGTCGAACTAGTTTCGACTTGTTTTAACATATAGATGAGATAATATTTTAGAGTGAATCAAATTGTTGTTAGCACATTTTTATGGTCGGACCGGTTAGACCTACTGTTGACAGTATTAATCTCGGTAATATCGTTAGGTAAATTCGGTAATTTTCCTGTTTTGTTATTGGGCTCTTGCTATTGGGCCAAGCATGTATGTGGGCTGTGATTTGGTTTCATTATTGGGCTGAACGTTGATGGGCTGTGATTTGGTTTCATTATTGGGCTGAACGTTGATGGGCTGTGATTTGGTTTCGTTATGGGCCTGCGCTGGGGCCTTCTAGAACCTTCGTTAGTTATTGGGCTTGGCCTGCACTATAAAACCATGGGCGCTTCAGTTTTTGCTCACTTTTCATTTTTTACGCTTTATGT
The DNA here is from genome assembly GCA_009725065.1 of Utricularia reniformis. Classification (NCBI taxonomy): domain Eukaryota; kingdom Viridiplantae; phylum Streptophyta; class Magnoliopsida; order Lamiales; family Lentibulariaceae; genus Utricularia; species Utricularia reniformis. The sequence continues at coordinate 632,058 of RWGZ01000925.1, read as the reverse complement.
TCTTGCGCTTTGCTTTTCTTTGCTGTTCTTGCGATATTGCTTTAGCTTTCCTTGCTGTTCTTGCGATATTGCTTTAGCTTTCTTTGCTGTTCTTGCGATATTGATTTAGCTTTCCTTGCTGTTCTTGCGATATTGCTTTGGCTTTTCTTGCTGTTCTTGCGATATTGCTTTGCTGTTCTTGCTTATCTGCTTGTTGGCGTTAGCACTCTTGCTCTCGCTAACATTGTTCAGATCTAGAACGTATAAGTGCGCTGGTCTAAGTTTTAAAACAGTTCTTACGTTTTTTCAAAATTTACAGCGTTAACTTTACGTTCTTGAGAAAATCTGTGTATTTTCTCAACGTCTTTTGGCTTAATAGTCTGAATTCCAGACAGATCCTTGACGATCTGAGGAATTGTGAGACTTGCTTAAAGAACGTAGTTACATACTGCTCTTTACGATTCTGCACTTACTTACAGTATCTACTTTCTGTATATTTCTCTCTGCTTATAGCCTAGTCCATTGGCTCTAAGCACTTATTTGAGATTATTTAGTGTTTTGGGGTTACGTCCTTGAGAAAGCCTTTGGGTTTCTTAAGGACTTGTGTCAACGTGAGTGTTTTCAAGCCAGATCTGTATAGATCTGACTTTCTGAAAACCTGTGACCAAGATACGTACCGATACCTTAAGACACTACGTATATCTTTGAAAATACGTTTGGCCTGTGTGATAAAACTGCCTACAGGTTCTAACACTGTTGAGGCCTCAAACGTATTTTCTGAAACTGTTCTGGTGACTAACTGTTTGGTTAAACATTGCAGGATTACGTTACTGACTTCTTAGTGATTAAGAAGTGCAGTATACTGGTGGTGACTGTTTACTGTACCGTTGTCTTAACTCCCTGTTAATCTGTGTATTCTGTGTTTTTAGTTGGTTCTGTGTTCTGTTTTGTCGAACATTGCAACTAAAATAGTGAATAAATTGCAGGGTGTTGGAAAGTGGATTGCCGATACGATCGTGTCTTAACTAAGACAACGTGATCGGATACCACTATAAAATCTGGTGTCATTTTATCGCTTTAGAACTTAGCTTAACTAATAGGGTTAAAATAACAACAAGTGGTGGAGATGCGGGGCACTTTCTAATTAATCATATTAGTTAAGTGCTCTGATAGTTACTCCTGCAATATTTGATTAGGTTGCCTGATTGTCTGTTTAGTTTTACTTGCATACTTACGTGAATCTGTGTTACTGCTTTCAGTTTATAAATTCTAAGCATGTCAATAATTGGTGAGTCAAAGGAGGTAGTCCCTAAGGATGGTAACCATACTAGAACTGGTTGGTTTTTAAATAAGCCTCCCAAGTTCAACGGAAAAGATTATGGTTACTGGAAGGCTAATATGTTAACATTCCTTAAACAGGATTTGAAAATCTATAGATGTGTAGTATCTGGTACTGGCTTGGTACCAGATATGGACCTAGAACCCGTTTCTGTTGATAAAGATAATTCTATAGAATTAAATGCGAGATGTTCTAGTGCTCTGTTTTCTGCCTTAACTGTAACTGAGTTTAATAAAATATCTAGCTGTAAAACTGCACATGAGGCTTGGTCTAAGCTAGAAATTTTGTATGAAGGAACCTCTAGGATTAGAAGAACTAAGTTGAACATGCTTAAACAAGAACTAGAAATGTTTTCAATGAACAGTAACGAGTCTATGATTGACTTACAGCAACGATTCATTCTACTAGTGAATGAAATGGAGCTGTTAGGTCATAAAATGACTAACGAAGAAAAGAATTCTAAAGTCCTAAGGAGCCTAGACAATAAATGGGAAATTCTTAGAACCACTATAGAACAAACTAAAGACCTAGATGTTCTAAGTGTAGACGAACTATTTGGGATTTTGCTAACCAAAGAACTACATTTGAGGAGTAGGCAACAACTTGCTGAAAAATCCTCTTCTCTCGCTTTAAAAACCACTGAGTCAACAAGCCAAGTAGTCAAACAGAGGTCTAAGTCTAAGAAAATTGAGATACAGTCGTCACCTAAAGCTTCAAAGAAATCTGCAGTATCAGAATCAAAAAGTGATTCAGATATTGAGATTTCTCTACTAGCTAAGAAGATTCAAAAACTCTTAAAAGCTAAAAGAACATCTAAAATGGATCCTGAAAAATTAAAAAATATTACATGTTTTAAGTGTAAGAAACCTGGTCACATTAGATCTAACTGTCCTTTATTGAAACAGGATCCTGAAAAGAAAAAATCGGTTTTGCAAGCTCTACTAGATGAAGAAATGTCTTCATCAAGTGAATCAGAAAACTGTGGGTATGCTTCTCTTGGTGAAGAGAATCTAGCCTTGGTTGGCATGAATCAGAATGAAACTGACAGTGAGGTCAGTTCAAATAATTCTGAGGAGTGTAGTGATTTGCTAATAGAATTTGCGAAATTGGTTAAGAAATATTCAGATTTAGAAAAGAAATA
>RWGZ01000925.1:580000-629550 GCA_009725065.1 Utricularia reniformis | reverse complement strand
AGGGTTTCGAATGACCCATTTTACCATTTTCTCAAAATTACGGAGACAAATTTTTCCAATGTGTGTAAACTAAGAGGATTTGTTTACGTATGAACTTTGAGAACTAATTTTGACAAATATAAAAAAATACATAATTGAAAACGTCACATGTAAAATTTGAGGACTAAATTTGTTACAACCATCAAACTACGAGTACAAATGACGCAATTTTCTTGATTTCAATAATTTGAGTTTTTTTATTTATATAACTAAATATTATCCTCCAATATAATAGAATTTATGTGAATTTAATACTTTCCTTTTTAATGGACCATTTTGTCCTTATATTAAAATTGGTAATTTTATTCAAATATATCCCATTCCCATTCCCATTACATGACTATTTACTTTCCCTTTTCCTCTTTCATTTGTCTTCGTCTTCTTGCAGACTCTGCAATTCTGTCTCTCTTCACATTTCCATGGAGCCAACCCCAAAATCCATTACCCAGAAACCCCATGTGAAGAAAACCTTCATTACAACTCTCATCGAAGCGACGTCGTTTCGCTCTCCATCTTACAGAGAAGACAAATACTTAATATCCCAACTCAAAACTTCTGAAAGAAAAGCACTCAAAGAACTCAAAGACAATCTTAAATCATCCCACGGCCCAGATTCAATGTGGAATATCCCACTTTTAGACGGTGGTGACGTTATTCTTCTCAAATTTCTCCGTGCAAGAGATTTCAAAGTTAACGATGCGCTCTCGATGCTCCTCAAGTGTTTAGAATGGAGAAAAGAGTTCAAATCCGACGCCGTTTTGGATGAGGATTTAGGGTTCAAGGATCTCGAAGGAGTTGTTGCTTATATGCATTGTTTTGATAGAGAAGGACACCCTGTCTGTTACAATGCTTATGGGGTTTTTAAAAATGGTGAAATTTATGAAAAGGTTTTTGGAGATGATGAGAAATTGAACATGTTTTTGAGATGGAGAGTTCAAGTTCTTGAGAGGGGGATTAAGCTTTTGGATTTTAAACCTGGAGGTGTTAACTCCATTATTCAAGTTACAGATCTTTATGATATGCCTAAAACACAGCTTCGTGAAGCTTCAAATCGTATTCTTTCTCTGTTTCAAGATAATTACCCTGAATTTGTAGCTAGAAAGGTGATGAAATCAACAAAGAAATCTCATTCTTCATCATCTTCTTCTTCGTTGTTCTGATGTCTTTTTTCTGGGATTTTGTTCTGGTTTGCAGATCTTCATTAACGTGCCATGGTACTTCAGTTTACTGTACTCAATGTTGAGTCCATTTTTGACACAGAGAACGAAGAGCAAGTTCGTGATTTCAAGAGAAGGATTTACTGCTGAAACCCTTTACAAGTGAGTTTTGATACTAAATGCTGTAACTTTCCGATAAACTAAAATGGGTTGTTGTTCTGTTACTAGATTTATACGGCCGGAGAATATTCCTGTTAAGTACGGTGGTTTGAGTCGTTCAGGTGAGTTATTGAACGGTGATTCTTCTTTACCGGCGTCGGAGTTTGTCGTTAAAGGCGGAGAGAAAGTTAACATTCAAATCGAAGGCATTGAGGTAACACATGACAAAATTGTGGGAGTTTTACAAAATTGTATATGGGTTTATAAATTTCAGGCCGGCGTGACGATACAGTGGGATATTGTTGTGGGCGGCTGGGATTTGCTTTACAGTGCGGAATTCTCGCCGGCGTCAGNACGCATATATTTCAAAATAGTTTTTTACGACTCGTGCGAGGTTTTTTCCGAATTTATTTTTTCACGTATTTATACACACATACTATATATCACCTCGAAAAATGATTAAAATCGTTCGACGAGGGCGTTTCTGTAAAAGAATGCATTAAACACATGGAATTTATGCTTATATTTCAAAACCGTTTTCAACTACTCGTACGAGGTTTTTTCCGAAATTTTTTTTCACGTATTCATGCACACATGAAAATTTAATGTGAATAAACAAGATGTTTTGCATGTTACTGCTTCTGTTAATGCCTTTGATAACAATTTTGTGAAAGCATCTACTTTTTATAATGTAGAAACGACTGAGATTGAAAAAACATGCAATATGAAACATAAGGAATGTGTAGAGACTGATAACAAGTTTATTTCCTCTAGACAGGGCATAGGTTTTAATCCAAAACCTAGATTCTCTAAGTATCATGCACCTAGTAGAAAAAATCTTAAGAACCACTCAAATAAACTTGTCATTAGTTTGCCTGCTGCTGTAAAAATTGGAAACGAAAAAATCATCTCTGTTAACACTCTCATTAGCAGACTGATATCTTACCATAGGAAATATGAAACATTAAAGTTTTATTCTATTAATCAAATATGGTTGCCTAAATGTATAGGTGTGGATCCTAGATAGTGGCTGTTCTCGCCACATGACAGGAAACAAGGAATTGCTTGGTGATTATAAAAGTACTAGAGGTGGTAGAGTTACCTATGGTGACAACTCTAATGGTAAAGTAATAGGTACGGGAACCTTTAAATCTGGCCAATTTGAAATTGAGAATATCTTGCATGTTAATAATTTGATGCATAATTTGATAAGCATTAGCCAATTATGTGATTCTGGTTATGAGGTTACTTTTTGTAAAGATGCATGCAATGTGTTTAAATGTAGTGTTTTAATTTTGAAAGCATGCAGAGTAAAAAATGTCTATATTTTAAATAAAGTTGAAAATGTGAATGCATGTTTAATTTCTCAATCTGATTCTGCATATGAATGGCATAGGAAGTTAGGACATGCTAGTATAGATCTTATTTCTAAACTGAAAAAGGGTAATCTAATTAGAGGTATAGATGACACTTTTAGAAACATTAAGTATAATTGTGAAGTATGTGCTAAGTCTAAACAAACTAGGGCAAATTTCAAAAGAATTAATGCTGTGAACTCTCCTAGGAAACTAGAAAGATTACATATGGATCTCTTTGGTGAAATTAGGCCATCTAGTATAGGAGGAAAAAGTTGGTGTTTTGTCATAGTTGATGACTTTTCTAGGTTTACTTTGGTTTTTTTCTTAAAATTAAAATCAGAAACGTTTTCATATTTTAATCAATTTAAAATCAAATGGGAAAATAAATTGGATCTTAAGATAAAATTCCTTTGGAGTGACAATGGTGGTGAATTTAATAATAATGATTTTACTAGTTTGTGTCAAAACTCGGGTATTGAACACAATTTCTCGTGTCCTCGAACCCCAGAACAAAATGGTGTTGTAGAACGTAAAAATAGAACCTTACAAGAAATGGCTCGTTCTATGTTAATCGAACATAAAACACCCAAGTATTTGTGGGCTGAAGCCGTAAATACCGCTTGTCACGTAGTTAATAGAGTTACACTTAGAGGAATCCTTAAGAAAACCCCGTATGAACTATTATTTGACAAAACTCCGAATGTTAGGTATTTTCATGTTTTTGGTGCAAATGTTTTGTACATAATAACGATCAATTAACATTAGGTAAATTTGATAGTAAGAGTAGGGAAGACAAATTTGTAGGTTATTCGTCAACTAGGAAAGCATATAAGATTTTTCTTAAGGAACTAAAACAGGTAATTGAATCAATACATGTCATCTTCTTCGATGAAACAAATAAAAATCTAGAAACTGAACCCAATAACGAAAAAGATTTAGAATCTGAAAATTTCGAGTCTGAAAATGAAAAAGAAGATGATCACTATTTTGTAAATAGGGAAGAAATTGAACCTGAAAATCTTGAGTCTGAAATCTCGGTTCCTACTCCATCTAATGAATCTGGTCGAATTGAAAAACCGTCTTATATACCGAATATGCCTAAATGTTTAAGTAAGTCTAATATCTTAGGAGATGTTAATGAATCTGTTAGAACACGTAGGTCTTTTAACTCATTTTGTAAGTTACATGCTTTTGTGTCTTTTATTGAGCCTAAAAATGTAAATGATGCTTTAAGTGACATTAATTAGATCAATGCAATGCAAGATGAATTACCTCAATTTAGAAAAAACTGTGTATGGGAATTAGTCCCCCCTCCTAAAGATCAGAATGTCATAGGAACTAAGTGGATCTTTAAGAATAAACTAGATGAACATTGTAACATAGTTAAAAATAAAGCTAGGTTAGTGGCCCAAGGTTATACACAAAAAGAAGGAATAGATTATGATGAAACTTTTGCTCCGGTTGCTAGGATGGAATCAATTATAATGTTAATTGCATTTTCTGCATATAAAGATTTCAAGTTATTTCAAATGGATATTAAATGTGCATTTCTAAATGGTTTTATTTATGAAAATGTGTATGTTAAACAACCGGCTGGATTTTCAGATCCTTCTAAACCTGATTACGTGTATAAATTGCTAAAAGCGTTATATGGACTTAAACAAGCTCAAAGAGCTTGGTATGAAAGATTAAGCACATATTTGTTATCTTGTGGGTATAAGAAATGTAGTGTTGATAAAACTTTATTTGTTAAATATTTAGATTCTGATTTAATTCTTGTGCAAGTTTATGTGGATATCATCATATATGGTAGTTCTAATTCATGTTTAATTGCTGAATTTTGTGATCTTATGGCGCTTGAATTTGAAATGAGCAACATGGGCGAACTTTCGTTTTGTTTAGGAATGCAAATTAAACAACTTGAATCTGGTGAGTTTATTACCCAATCTAAATACATTAAAGAACTTTTGAAAAAGTACGATGTTTGTAATGCAAAATCCATGAAAACTCCTATACAAACTCATTTAAATTTGACAATTGATGAAAATGAGGAAAGTGTAAGTGATACATTGTATAGGAGTATGATAGGATCTTTATTATACGTAACTTCGTCTAGACCGGATATTATGTTTGTTGTTTGCATGTATGCTAGATTTCAGTCTACTCCAAAAGTATCACATTTGAAAGCTGTGAAACGCATATTTAGATACCTCATAAGAACTTTAAATATAGGATTGTTTTATCCAAATTTTGAAGATTTCGAACTTGTTGTGTATGCTGATGCTGATTATGATGGTTGTAAATTAGATAGAAAAAGCACAAGTAGTTCATGTCATTTCTTAGGTCCTTGCCTAGTGTCATAGTTTTGTAAAAAACAAAACATGGTATCTCTTTCATCTACCGAAGCTGAGTATGTTTCTCTCTCAAATTGTTGCACTCAAATTTTGTGGATAAAATCTCAATGCTTGACTATAATATGCCTATAGAAACTGTGACTGTTAATTGTGATAATACTAGTGCAATTAATTTAGCTAAAAATTCAGTCTATCACTCTAGAAGTAAACACATCGAAATTAGACATCACTATGTGAGAGATCTAGTTGAGAACAATACTATTTCTGTGAAATTTGTGCCCTCATGTGATCAAATTGCGGATATTTTTACTAAACCTTTGGATTATGCACAGTTTATTGAACTTAGAAATTGTTTAGGATTGATGATGTGTCCTTAATTTTTGTTTGAGTTTTTTTTAAACATGTGTGTTGTAAATGTTTTAGTTCCAAACGTGATATATATGTGTTGTACTAACCTCCTTCATTCCCGGGGCCTGGCGTACTCCCGTTGAGGAGCATACGCNGATTGATGTTATGTCCTTAATTTATGCCTGAATTTGTGTCTTTTGCATGTATGTTGAAACTATTTTTAGCTTTAAACGTGATATATATGTGCTGTACTAACCACCCTCATTCCCGGGGCCTGGCATACTCCCATTGAGGAGCATACGCATGTGGACTTAGGGGGAGAAATCCCTACCTGGAATAAGGTTGTCTTATGGAATAAGAGGGAGTTCATCGCCCTCTTAAGTGTGTGTGAGACTGAAACTCTTGAAGGAGTAAGTCTCGAGTGTTACAGGTACTCGTCTACGATATCACAAAGATTAAGGGGGAGAATGTTGAAGCTTGACTAATCTCGGTAATATCGTTATTGTCATTCATTAATGGGCTGTGTATGCTTATTGGGCTTAGAACATATGGGCTGTGAAATTCTCTTTTGATTGGGCCTTGGTTGTGGGCTGTGAAATCCGTTTGGGCCTCATTTGTACCTTGGTAGTTATTGGGCCTCGCATGTGCGTCTTCTGGAATGTTCTATTGAGCATTGGGCTTGGCCTACTGGGCCGGTTGTAACAGTATGGCGATGGCCCAGCCTATATATACGTTTATCGCTTCAGAAATCGCTCACTTTTTCATTTCTGCATTTACGTTTATGCGCTTTTGCTCTCTAGTCTGTTCTTGCTTATCGTTCTGTTCTTGCTTGCGTTAGTGTTCTTGCTTTTGTTAATGCTTTCGTTGCTCAGATCTGTAACGATACTGCGCTGTTTTAAGTTTTAAAAGAGCTTTACACTTTTTCAAAAACTTACAACGCCTTCTTTACGTTCTTGAGAAAATCTGTGGATTTTCTCAACGTTCTTGGCCTGATAGTCTGAGTTTCAGACAGATCATTGACGATCTGAGGAACTGTGTGACTTGGTTAAAGAACGCATTTACATACTGCACTTTACGTTATGTATTTACATTCAGTACTTACTTTCAGTATTTTACGCTCTGCTTCTAGCCTAATCTGTTGGCTCTAAGCACTTACTGTGAGATTACTTAGTGTTTTGGGTTACGTCTTTGAGGAAACCTTTGGGTTTCTTAAAGACTTGTGTCAACGTAAGTGTTTTCAAACCAGATCTGTATAGATCTGAGTTCCTGAAAACAGTGACCAAGATACGTACAGAAGCCTTAAAACATTACATAGATCTTTGTAAATACGTTTGGCTTGTGTGATAAGAACTGCCTACAGTTTCTGTCCACTGTTAAGGCCTCAAAACGTATATTCTGAAACTGATGTGTTAACTAACGATCTGGTTGAAAACTGCAGGTTTACGTTACTGACTTCTTAGTGATTAAGAAGTCCAGTATACTGGTGGTAATCTGTTACTATACCATAGCTTTAACTTCCTGTTAAAATTTGTATTCTGTGTTTTAGTTGGTTATGTGTTCTGTTTTTGTTGAACATTGCAACTAAAATAATAAATAAATTGCAGGGTGTTGGAAAATAGATTGCCGATACGATCGTGTCTTAACTAAGACGACGTGATCGGATACCACTATAATTATGGTGTCATTTTTGTCTCTTTAAGAACATAGCTTAACTAATAGGATTAAAATAACAACATAAATGTCTCACCCTACAAAATACTCGGATATTTCCTTTCAGCTCCTGAATGATTTTTCAATAAAAGTCATGTTTTCTTAAGGATACTGGATTGAATTTTGATTAGGCAATCTTGAAGATCAGAAGCGACTGTTACCAGGATTGTGTTATGCAGCTTCTTCCTAAGCTTCTCTCCAACAATTTTTAAATCTGATTCAGCCAGGCGGTTTTGTAACTCAAGAAGCATAGCATTCTGCTCTTAAAACCGAGATCTTGATTCAGTGGCTGACATATCAAACAGCTGAATGAGAGAGCATAATTACCAGGCAATATTTCGATTAAAAAAACATTTAAATGCAGATAAAGAGATCGGAAACCTGTAATTTCCTTTCAGCACTCTCAAGTTGTGCTGTTAACTTTCTGATTAATTGATCCTGAGACGCACATTTAAACTATAGAAAAGAAAAAAAAGATATTTAGTATAGTACATAATACATTTTATAAGAATGACTCTCTTGAGAAACACACCTCTAGCTCATTTGATTTGGTGTTTATGCGACCTAACTCCAAAATTGCTTTTTCAATACATTCTCTATATTTCAATGCTTCTGATGATAAAATTTGGACTTCCAACAGCTGACAATCACGATCTTCCCTTACCTGTTGCATATCACTTCTTATGGAAGCAATTCCACTGCGAAGTGTTTGCCTCTCTCTAAGCAACTCCTCCTGTGTGGCCTTATGAAACAAAACATAAAATGCATGAGCCTTAAATTTTACTAGAAACCAGATGCTAAGTGGAATCTACTCTTATGAGTTACGGCATTTAGTGTGGCATCATGTTTACTGGCTGCACAAGATTTTTGAAAAAAATATAAACATACTTGTGATGAAGCAAGCTGCTCCTGCAAAGATCTCTTTTCACCTCTTGCAGTGCCTAGATTTTCCACAGCAGCCGCTCTTTGATTCTCAACACGCTGGAGGGTCTCATCTTTTGCATTCAGATCAGACTGAAGCTTACTATTGTATTGCTGTAAGCTCGTGTTATCATGCAATCGCTTATTCATTTCATTAAGGTTCTGTAGCTGAAGAAGGGAAAAAAGCGATTGCATGATAACACGAGCTTACAACAATACAATAAACCCTAAACCCTAAACCCTAAAGCTTCAAACATTTGGTTCTATGATGACTAATGACTACATTGAGTGCACTTGAAATCAAATCAATAATATCTATTACCTTCTGGTCGGCACTAGAAAACTCTTCCTGAGTTCGCCTGAGAACATCTGAAATGGATGCTTGCAGTGCCTCAGATGCAAGCCTAGATTTCTTCTCTTTAGAAAAATAATCCAGAGCTTCCTGGGATTTTATTGGGCACGATGATTTGCATGGTCTGAATAAATAATGATACAAGTATAATACAAAATTCCAAACATCCAAGTGCACTTACCAATTTTTCTAGTTCCTCCTTTTTAAAGCTTTCTTGCAACACTTCCAAGTTATTTCTAAGCTCAATTATAATTGCATTCAGCTCGCCTTCCTTGGCCTTCATTGCCACCTCTGAACAGACAGTGAAAAGGTGTGTATACTTGCATTAAGAGAGTATATGCAATGAGAAAGCAACATCCGTTACCAGTGCTTCACACTTATTTTCTGCCATTTCTACCAAAGTATTTAGTTTCTCTTGTTCTTAAATGAAGTTTCGTTGGCGCTGTTGAAACCACTTTATGCACAGCTTGTGTTTCTTAAGGGATCCAGCCATTTGTTCACTGTTTTCCTGGGAAAACACAAGCAAATCCATGACTCATACCAACATCCATTTGAATTAGATTCCCAAAAAACTCTAATTTGAAAGCTTATCAGAGAAAAATACATGAATCTGAAATAATTAATAATACCATACCTTGTGGTTAAACTTAGTAGTTTTCAACTTCTCGTTAAGTAATGCATCAATATCCTCGGTAGTGAACTCCATATTAACACACTCCNAAAGGTCTCACCCTACAAAATACTCGGATATTTCCTTTCAGCTCCTGAATGATTTTTCAATAAAAGTCATGTTTTCTTAAGGATACTGGATTGAATTTTGATCAGGCAATCTTGAAGATCAGAAGCGACTGTTACCAGGATTGTGTTATGCAGCTTCTTCCTAAGCTTCTCTCCTTCAACAATTTTTAAATCTGATTCAGCCAGGCGGTTTTGTAACTCAAGAAGCATAGCATTCTGCTCTTCAAACCGAGATCTTGATTCAGTGGCTGACATATCAAACAGCTGAAAGAGAGAGCATAATTACCAGGCAATATTTCGATTAAAAAAACATTTAAATGCAGATAAAGAGATCGGAAACCTGTAATTTCCTTTCAGCACTCTCAAGTTGTGCTGTTAACTTTCTGATTAATTGATCCTGAGACGCACATTTAAACTATAGAAAAGAAAAAAAAGATATTTAGTATAGTACATAATACATTTTATAAGAATGACTCTCTTGAGAAACACACCTCTAGCTCAATTGATTTGGTGTTCATGCGATCTAACTCCAAAATTGCATTTTCAATACAGTCTCTATATTTCAATGCTTCTGATGATAAAATTTGGACTTCCAACAGCTGACGATCACGATCTTCCCTTACCTGTTGCATATCACTTCTTATGGAAGCAATTCCACTGCGAAGTGTTTCCCTCTCTCTAAGCAACTCCTCCCGTGTGGCCTTATGAAACAAAACATAAAATGCATGAGCCTTAAATTTTACAAGCAAATCCATGACTCATACCAACATCCATTTGAATTAGATTCCCAAAAAACTCTAATTTGAAAGCTTATCAGAGAAAAATGCATGAATCTGAAATAATTAATAATACCATACCTTGTGGTTAAACTTAGTAGTTTTCAACTTCTCGTTAAGTAATGCATCAATATCCTCGGTAGTGAACTCCATATTAACACACTCCGAACCAGAATTACTACCATTATTCTGTGACACATATTCACCGGCATTGACTACTGCTAACGCCTGCCTTGTTTGCCTTCTAACATTAGTGGCAGGCAAGGGAGGCATTCTACCGGTACCAATTTTTCTCTTCTTTTCCCCAGGAACCTCACTAACAGATTCCTTCTGTAATTTTCAGTGCCTGAGAGCAATGAATCCTAAATTCACGAGGAGATCGAACCCAAGCTTCAATTTCACACTCAAAACGACTGTTGAAGCAGATTCCAGTAGAGCGAGAAAGGAGCGTCTATAGCGAAGGGGGAGAGAGAGAGGGGAGGGAGTGTTTTGAATTTTTTTGAAATATCGCGCGTAGTAAAATATAAAATAATCTTATCGAGTTTAACACTTATAAATTATTTGCCCAAACTAACTCTTTTACCTTTTATTGGAATTTGGTTACAGGTTGTATTTTAACCGTCTCTGCCATACAAATACAGAAAATTGAAAACAAAATAAACAATATAATGGATCTGGAAGAAAAGTGGTAGTTAATTGGTAAAGAAACAATATATTTTGTTTATGACTGTCATAAACAAAATATAGAACAAAAATGGATAGAAACAAGAAAATNAAGGGGGAGAGAGAGAGGGGAGGGAGTGTTTTGAATTTTTTTGAAATATCGCGCGTAGTAAAATATAAAATAATCTTATGGAGTTTAACATTTATACCATATACTTTTGTTTTATTATAATCTATGCCCACAAAATTTGGAATTTGCATTTGTATTATATACCAAAAATTATGGGAATCATTGTCCAATTATTCTACCATTCTATTATCTTGTTAAAATCTTCAAATTAATTATGGTATATTATAAAAAAATGTAATGGGATATGTATAATATATTGCGGTTATTTTTCATATATTTTCATTATTTGAAAAATATATTTTAGTATGTATTGTTTGATTAATAAAGAAATAAAACAATAGTCCAGAAATGGGGGAACCAAGTGCGAATAACATAGTAACAACTCTATGGGTAATTGGGAGGAACCCTAGCCGCTGTAATTTCATTTCCGCCGCTTTTATTCCCTTTGTATATTTCATTGATTTATTAATGAATTTGCCGTGGAGGTTCTCCTCTCAGCAACGTGGTTTTTTCCCCATTTCTTAAGAGGTTTTTCCACGCTAAAATCGCTTGTGTTCTTTCCATTTTCTTATTTCAAGTTGTCCCCACAAACAACAAATAAAACCGATTTTTAGAATCCGATAACTCTTAGTACCCCCTAAAAATGAACCACAATAGTTTGGCGCCGTCCGTGGGGACGATTTGTGGATTTACCCATTGAGGTCTCTATCCCGACGAGGATCACGCAGGCGACAGATCTCGCAATCGGTAACGAATCCTCAACAAATAAGGGCATATGCTTTTATTTGAACTGTCTTCTCTCACACATGGATATGGGTTAGACTTGGACGGCGGGGGTTTTGGACGGGTCTAGACTAGTGATATCTCTGACTAAGTCGAGAAAGTCTTGGAACTCACCAAGAACTTAATTCCCCGCAAGAACTCGCTGGCCAAATCGAAAGTGTGAGAAATATTACTTTCCGAGGTATTCGTTCTATCGACATGCTTTGAACAAGGTATATAAAGGAGAAGCTCATCCGAGAGGAAAATGAGGAGTCTACCTTGAGACTTATAAAAGAACCGGGGCTCCCAAAACCGTAGCCTATCTTTGGACTCATAGAAGAACAGGGGCTCTCCGACCAACATACATTCATGAATATGAAGGTTCGGGTTTTTCATGGTTGGCTTCCGTTCATAGCGGCCTTGCTATGACGAAACCCAAGGGGCTAGTGTTGACCACCCTTAAACCGGGTACCAAGGATGCGTTCTTGTTGAGAACCATTAAACCTGGTACCAACGAGGAGTCCTAAGCAAGAATGAAGGTGGTCAGGCCCAATCAAGAATTCGACAGCTGTAATTATCAAACAGACCGATCGGTCTCGGAAAACAGCTTAGGGCGATCGTTCCAGGCAAATAGCATAGGGCGATCGGTCCTGACAAACAGTTTTGGGCCAACATACCGATCGGTCCCATCAGTTTGCTTAGGGGCAGCACTCCGATCGGTCCCGGCAGTTTGCTTTGGGCCAGCAGACCGATCGGTCCGACAGACTGTTTAGGGCCAAGCAGACCGATCGGTCCCGACAGTTCGCTTAGGGCCAGTAGACCGATCGGTACGGCAGACTACTTAGGGTCAAGCAGACCGATCGGTCCCAACAATTTGCTTAGGGCCAAGCAGACCGATCGGTCCCGACAGACTGTGTAGGTCTCAGCAGACTACATTGGCCTTGACAGGCTGCATGTGGGCCCATCAGCATGCATTCCATGCTTCAGGCTCAACCACACTTTCCAGCATGAGGAAACACATTGTCAGAGGTGGTTTTAGGACGTGGGCCACACATGTTTCTCCCTCGATAAATGCAGAGCTAAAAGATATGCTAAAGAAGGAGGCCAATTGGGAAGAACCCTAGCCGCTGTAATTTCATTTCCGCTGCTCTTATTCCCTTTGTATATTTCATTGATTTATTAATGAATTTATCGTGGAGGTTCTCCTCTCGGCAACGTGGCTTTTTCCCATTTCTTAAGAGATTTTTCCACGCTAAAATCGTTTGCATTCTGTCCATTTTCTTATTTCAAGTTGTCTCCACAAACAACAAATAAAACCGATTTTCATAATCCGGTGACTGTTGGTACCCCTAAAAAGGAACCACAACAGTCTTCAAATTAATTACTGTATATTATAAAACAAAAGTAATGGGATATGTATAATATATAGCGCTTATTTTCATTATTTGAAAAATATAGTTTAGTATGTATTGTTTGATTAATAAAGAAATAAAACAATGTTCCAGAAATGGAGGAACCAAGTGCGAATAACATAGTAACAACTCTACGGGCAATCTTCAAAATTATACATACAATTTTGGTTTCTCATTATATGCACATTTTACATGCAAAGTTTGTAAAAACCAACTACAGGCTTGAGCTACTGCAAACCAAAATAATGTTTCAGGATCTAGAATTGCATTCTTATTTGCCAAGTTGCTGCAAAGGAGCTAGGTGGTTGTCGAGAACCATGCACAACTCTGTCAATATCTTGTGCTATGATGTTAAGCAAGTTCTTCTCAAGTGTACACATAACAAAAAAAATCATACTCCCAACTGTAGATAATGAGAAGAAATTTTTAGAGGAGTGATACAAAGGGTATGTATTCCCACATCATTTCATTCCTAGAAGTCATCAGTTGTATGAAAAGTCTCAAAAGAAATCAAGTAAGAAAGCTCAGAAAAAGTCAGATCTGAAAATGTTTATTGCCATAGCTATAGCCGGATCGGGGACAATTATTTTTGTTGTGACTCTTTGTTGTTGATGCCGTGCACGTGGCTTTGCTCATAGTAGAAATGATGACATGCATATTCTGAATTTAATCATAAGTGACAACTCCATCGGTATGTGTTGTTCTTTGCCTGAAGCTGGATTTTCTTGATTGGAAAAATGAATGTGCTTTCATTTATCCTTTGTATGTTGTAGCCTCTCCATTGAAGTCATCACGCCAACAAAATTCAATGAAAGAAGAGAAGCATGGAAATCTATCTTTCAGAAGCAAGCAAAACATAGTTATGGATTCACATCCTTCTAACAATTCAAGGATAGATATCTCTCTCGGAACCACCACGGAAGATGTTGCGATCTCTGCTGAAGATTGTGTTAGAATACAACCACCTCCAATAGTTGTTTTGCATGGTCTACCACCTTTAAAGCCACCCCCTAGTAGAATTATTGTGCCTCCTCGTGGTGTTGCAGTTCCTCCCGTACCTTATGTACCACCACTTATTAGATCTTATAGTGTTCCACGGCCTCCTCCCCATGGTCCACCACCTCCTCCACCTCCGGTCCGTGGTGTCCCTCCATGAACACCTCCAGTTTGTGGTGTTCCTCCTCCACAGCCACCTCCAACAGGTTTGAGAAATCGGCCTGCTTTATCTACAGCGCAGAATACATCAGATTCTTCTCCAATAATATATGGTGATGCTGCTAAAACCAAATTAAAGCCTTTTTTCTGGGATAAGGTTGCAGTAGAAGCTGATGATGCAATGGTTTGGCAATAGATAAAAGGTAGATCCTTTCAGTAAGTCTATCGACATTCATTTTCTATAGCTTTTGATATCATAAATACATACTTTGTGGAATAGATTCAATGAGGCGATGATTGAAAGTGTATTCGGCTATGCTCCTGCCTGTAAAACCAAGAATGGTGCAAAAAATGAATATGCATCCAAGAATGCTCCAAATGAGCATAAATCCCAAGAAGTCACAAAATCTATCAATTATGATCAAAGCATTAAATGTGACAACTGAACAAGTTCGTGATGCTCTTGAAGAAGGTAATTATGTTCCCATATTGCATATCATCGTGTCATCTAAAAGCATCTAACCATTTGTTATGATTAGTTAACGAGCTACCACATGAACTTATTCAGAATTTAATGAAAATGACGCCAACGACAGATGAAGAATTGAAATTATGACTCTATAGTGGCGACCTTTCTCTGGTAGGCCCGGCTGAGTGATTTCTAAAAGTCCTTATGGAGATCTCATTTTCCATTTAAGAGGCTAGATTCTTTGTTGTTCATGTGCACTCTTCAGGAAGAGACATTAGAGACAAATCTTTATCAACTAGTGCCATATTTTCTCATGAATCATTGCCAATATCCTCATAGTGATCCCCTTTCAGGCTGATTGCACTAAACTTCGAAAAGTAGGTTGTTTCTAAAACATCTTGAAGCTGTACTCAAAACCGGAAACATGATGAATGATGGAACTTTCCGTGGTGGAGCTCAAGCTTTCAAACTAGATACACTTCTAAAATTATCAGATGTGAAGGGAGTAGATGGGAAAACAACACTTTTGCACTTTGTTGTTCAGGAGATAATATGCACTGAAGGTTTGCGAGCAACCAGGGGCAGCCAAAGAAATGTGAAGTATGTCTAGCTTCAAGTCAGAGGACCTTTTTGTGGATTCAATCAATGAAACTGATGATGACTTAAAAAGCCTTGGTCTCCAAGTTGTCTCCACCCTCAATGTTGATCTCGAGAATGTAAAGAGAGTTGCAGCCGTTGACGCATACGGCTTGATGGGCATTGCCGTCAAGATTGATCATAACTTGAGAAAAGCTAAAGAATTCCTTAACTCGGACATGAAGACTATACCATTAGGTAATGGCTTCCACCAAGCATTACAGAGCTTTGTGGAAAGTTCTGAACATGATGTTAATTATATGCTTGAAGAAGAAAAGCGAACAATATCTCTGATTAAGAGTACAACGGATTACTTCCATGGAAAATCTGGGAAAGATGAAGGATTGTGATTATTCAGCATTGTACGTTATTTCCTTATCATGCTAGATAAAGTGTGTAAGGAAGTAAATAATGCACCAAGAAAGTCCATGCCCGATAAAATTGAAATTGTAAATGCAAGTTCATGTCATCAACTCAAGGCCCTGAATTATCTGCACAAGAAGCTGATTCTGGCATTCGCTGAACAGAGAAGTAATACTTCAAGTTTAGATGATGATTCAAATTAGTTTTGGCTCTTGAATTCAAAGGAATGTAGAATGTTGATCTTGATTTCACTAACTTATATGCACAAGTTCTGACATCTAATACTCAAAACTCATTTCAACAAGACAAATACTCGACTCAATAGTCAAATCGATATTCGACTACCAATACATATTATGGTGTGTGAAAACAAAGAATATTAGCATTCTTTTTATAGACTAAGGGGAAGGATAAACTTCCCCCAAATTACAACTTGTCCGCCACCAATATAGAGAGCTCCTTTATGATGCTTATGCGTTAAACAATCTCTCGTGTTGCATCTAAGATTGCCACATACTATTCTTTAGTGGTTGAAAGTGCTCCGCATTTATGCAATCTAGACATCAAACTCACTGTTGTACCTCCCATTGTGAATATATATCCAGAGCAATTCTTTAGAGTAACAAGATCACTAGCAAGACCATCAAATTGTATCCCGCGAGCCGAATAGAGTTATATAAGCTAAGATACAACCCGACCAGTACGATTCTTCGTTGTTTCATGGAGAAACTCAACAAAACGGTTCGAGACATCAAGATTGCGTAGAATGATAAGATCGATATCATTCAGCAAGTATTAGACTTGTGCGGCATGTCAACCAGTTCTGTATAGAGCCCTTCCTCACCTTGGGACGACCACTTCAAAAAATAAACAAGTACATTAAGGTGGTTGAGAGCATAAGAGTAGGGTCAAGGAAGTATCTTAGGAGCAACCTCCCGAACAAGTTGAGAAATTTTACTTGTGTGGCAAGAAGTCCCGAGAGGTCATGGTTGTGAAAGAAAAACGGGTCTTCTTCGAGGTGAAAGAAGAGTGGGGCATGTGTTATGAGATGCATATCAAGTCCGATAACCCCACTCTAAAATGTTCGCTCTTCCATGAAAAAGTAACATCTATGATGAAAGAGGAGCGAGGCAAGATGACCCAATCAGAGCGGGACATCAATACAAGAATCCACACATGTCAAGGGGACACAATGATCGTGGGTACCCCAAAATTATTATGAACGACTGGGGAACCAAGATCTTCCCCTATATCAACAATAAATCACCAACGGTTAGGAGGATCGGGGGCAAGGCAGAAAGAGACGCTTCCGCAGTAAGTGTGGTAGGTGTCATGCCTCATACCATTTATTTAGGAGGCACAACAACCGACTGCATCCCTGATGCTAGGTCTCGCGGGAATGTATGTATGTTCGGGTCCTAGTGCTATGACATGTGCTTAGTTCGAGCCCCACCTCAAGTTAATGAATGTAAAAGTCAAATTCATGCACCCGAACAAGTTTTATATTTTAGTTAGGCTTCTAAAGAAGTTTCTTAGCCACCAATAACTCATTATAAGGCCATCTTCGAAGGTGGGCGCGCAATCCACTGGGCGCCCACATGTCACTTTTCAAAATCGAAATGTCAATTATTTTATAATACCAATGACACATCATCCTTTATACACTCTCTTTGAAAATATAGTGTCTTACTCTCTATCCTCAAAGTGTAATAATATTATTTTTAAAAAACAATTTTTAAAATTAAAATTTGTTTAATTTTAAAATAATTATGAAATATATATATTTAATTCGGTAGATATATTAATTTTATCGATAATATTACGATTGATCATTATTAGAGGTGAGAAAAAAATCGGTTTACCGATTTACCAGTTCTAATTGTGATTTTACTTAATCAAACTGTGTCAA
Organism: Utricularia reniformis; assembly: GCA_009725065.1. NCBI lineage: Eukaryota > Viridiplantae > Streptophyta > Magnoliopsida > Lamiales > Lentibulariaceae > Utricularia > Utricularia reniformis. The sequence continues at coordinate 612,139 of RWGZ01000925.1, read as the reverse complement.
CTAGCTACCGCTTTAGTCGCTTTCGGTTTTACCGGTTAAGTGGTTTAGAGTTTTGGTTATTTGGTTTTCTCTGTCGATTACACTATTAGTTTAGAAAAAGCAATAACAAATGTTATATAAAAAATCAAGTGCTTTGTTTTCTGCCTTAACTATTAATGAGTTTAACAAGATATCTAGTTGTAAAACTGTACATGAAGCCTAGGACAAAACATGAAATATTGTATGAAAGAACCTATTGGATTAGGATAACTAAGCTAAATATGTATAAACAAGAATTAGAAATGTTTTCCATTCTTAATGATGAGTTTATGATTGACCCGCAATAGCGTTTCATTATTCTTGTGAATGAAATAAAACTGTTAGGTCATAAAATTGCAAATGAAGAGAAAAACTCTAAAGTTCTAAAAAGTCTAGACAACAAATGAGAAATCATTAGAACTACTACAAAACAAACCAAATACCTAGATCCTAAGAGTAGAAGAATTCGTCGCACGAGTCGTTAAAAACGATTTTAAAATATAAGCATACATTCCATGTGTTTAATGCATTTTATAAGAGAAACGCCCTCGTCACGCGATTTTAATCATTTTTCGAGTAGATATATATATGTATACAATATGTGTGAATAAATACGTGAAAAAAAAATTTTGAAAAAAATCTCGCACAGAAGTTAAAAACGATTTCGAAAAATAAGCATAAATTCAATGTTTTAATGCATTTTTTTTCCAGAAACGCCCTCGTCGCGCGATTTTAATCATTTTTGAGGAGATAGATATATGTATATATTATGTATGTATAAATATGTGAAAAAAAAATTTCGGAAAAAACCTTGCACGAGTCGTTAAAAACGATTTTGAAATATAAGATACATTCCTTGTGTTTAATGCAATTCTTTTCAAGAAACGCCATCGTCGCACGATTTTAATCATTTTTTGAGGTGATATATATACGTATATAAAATGTGTGTATAAATACATGAAAAAAAAATATCGGAAAAAACCTCGCACGAGTCGTTAAAAATTATTTTGAAATATAAGAATAAATTCCGTGTGTTTAATGCTTTTTTTTCCATTAACGCCCTCGTCACACGATTTTAATCATTTTTTAGGTGATATATTTACGTATATAGTATAAGTGTATAAATACGTGAAAAAATAATTTCGGAAAAATCTTCGCACGAGTCGTAAAAAACGATTTTGAAATATAAGCATAAATTCTATGTGTTTAATTCATTTTTTTCCAGAAACGCCCTCGTCGCACTATTTTAATTATTTTTCGAGGTGATATATATACGTATAGAGTATGCATGTATAAATATGTGAAAAAAAGAATTTCAGAAGAAATCTCGTACGAGTCGTTAAAAACGATTTTGAAATATCAGCATAAATTCCTTGTGTTTAATGTTGTTTTTTTCTAGAAACGCCATCGTCGCACGAATTTCATCATTTTTCAAGGTGATACATATACGTATATATTATGTGTGTATAGATATGTGAAAAAATAATTTCGGAAAAAACCTCGCACGAGTCGTTAAAAACGATTTTGAAATATAAGCATAAATTTTATGTGTTTAATGCATTTTTCTTCCGAAACAACCTCGTCGCACGATTTTAATCGTTTGTCGAGGTGATGTATATATGTATATAGTATGTGTGTATAAATACGTGAAAGAAAAGTATCGGAAAAACCTCGCACGAGTCGTTAAAAATTATATTGAAATATAAGCATAATTTCCGTGTGTTTAATGCTTTTTTTTCCCTAAACGCCCTCGTCAAACGATTCTAATCATTTTTCGAGGTCATATATATACGTATATAGTATGTGTGTATATATACGTGAAAAATAATTTCGGAAAAATCTTCGCACGAGTCGTAAAAAACGATTTTGAAATATAAGAATAAATTCCTTGTGTTTAATGCATTTTTTTCCTGTAACGCCCTCGTCGCACGATTTTAATCATTTTTTGAGGTGATGTATATATGAACATAGTATGTGTGTATAAATACATGAAAAAAAAAATATCGGAAAAAAACCTCGCACGAGTCGTGAAAAATGATTTTAAAATATAACCATATATTCCGTGTATTTAATGCATAATTTTGCAGAAAAGCTCTCGTCGCACGATATTAATCATTTTTTGAGGTGATACATAAGTATATATTAAGTGTGTATAAATGCATGAAAAAAATAATTCGGAAAAAACCTCGCACGTGTCATTAAAAACGATATTGAAATATAAGCATAAATTACATTTGTTTAATGCATTTTTTTCAAGAAACTCCCTCGTCGCACGATTTTAATCATTTTTCGAGGTGATATATATACATATATAGTATATGTGTATAAATACATGAGAAAAAGAGTTTTGGAAAAAACCACGCATGAGTCGTTAAAAACGATTTTGAAATATAAGCATGAATTCGATGTTTTAATGCATTTTTATCCCGAAACACCCTCGTCGCACGATTTTAATCATTTTTTGAGGTGACGCATATATGTGCATAGTATGTTTGTATAAATACGTGAAATAAAAATTTCGGAAAAATCCTCGCACGAGTCGTTAAAAACGATTTTGAAATATAAGCACAAATTCCATGAATTTAATGTATTTTTTTCCAGAAACGCCCTCGTCGCACGATTTTAATCATTTTGAGAGGTGATTTATACGTATATAGTATGTGTGTATAAATACGTAAACAAAAAAAAATTCGGAAAAAACTTGGCACGTGTCATTAAAATGATTTTGAAATATATGCATAAATTCCATGTGTTTAATGCATTTTTTTCAAGAAACGCCCTCGTCGCACGATTTTAATCATTTTTAGACGTGATATATATACATATATAGTATGTGTATAAATATGTGAAAAAAAAATTTCAGAAATAACCTCGCACGAGTCGTTTAAAACGATTTTGAAATATAAGCAGGAATTCCATTTGTTGAATGTATTTTTTTCAAGAAACACCCTCGTCGCACTACTTTAATCATTTTTTGAGGTGATATATATATGTACATAGTATGTGTGTATAAATATGTGAAAAAAAAAATATCGGAAAAAACATCGCACAAGTCGTGAAAAACGATTTAAAAATATAAGCATATATTCCGTGTATTTAATGCATTATTTTGCAGAAAAGCTCTCGTCGCACGATTTAATCATTTTTTGAGGTTATCATATACGTATATATTAAGTACTTGAAATAAAAATTTCGGAAAAAACCTCGCACGTGTCATTAAAACGATTTTAAAATATAAGCATAAATTCCATGTGCTTAATGCATTTATTTCAAGAAACGCCCTCGTCGCACGATTTTAATCATTTTTAGACGTGATATATATACGTATATAGTATGTGTATAAATACGTGAAATACAAATTTCGGAAATAACCTCGCACGAGTCGTTTAAAACGATTTTGAAATATAAGCAGGAATTCCATTTGTCGAATGCATTTTTTTCAAGAAACATCCTCGTCGCACGAATTTAATCATTTTTCAAGGTGATATATACGTATATATTATGTGTGTTTAATGCGTTTTTTTTCAGAAACACCCTCGTCGCACGATTTTAATCATTTTTCTAGGTGATGATTATATGTATATAGTATGTGTGAATAAATACGTGAAAAATTTTTTTGGAAGAAACCTCGCACGAGCCATGAAAAACGATTTTGAAATATAAATATAAATTCCGTTTGTTTAACGCATTTTTTTCAACAAATGCCCTCGTCGCACGATTTTAATCATTTTTCGAAGTTTTATATACGTATATAGTATGTGTGTATAAATACGTGAACAAAATATTTTCCGAAAAAACATCGCACGAGTCGTTAAAAACGATTTTGATATATAAGCTTAAATAAAATTTGTTTAATGAATTTCTTTTCAGAAACACCCTCGTCGCACGATTTTAATCATTTTTCGAGGTGATGAATATTTGTATATAGTATGTGTGAATAAATACGTGAAAAAAAATTATCGGAAAAAACCTCGCACGAGTGGTGATAAAAGATTTTGAAATATAAGCATAAATTCCGTGTGTTTAATGCATTTTTTTCTTGAAACGCCCTCGTCGCACTATTTTAATCATTTTTCGAGGTGATATATATACATATATAATATGTGTTTAAAAATGTGAAAAAAAAATTTCGTAACAAACCTCGCACGTGTCATTAAAAACGATTTTGGAATATAAGCATAAATTCCATGTGTTTAATGCATTTTTTTCAAGAAACGCCCTCGTCGCACGATTTTATTCATTTTTCGAGGTGATATATATATGTATATAGTATGTGTGTATAAATACGTGAAAAAAAATAACCTCGCACGAGTCGTAAAAAACGATTTTTAAATATAAGCATAAATTCCATGTGTTGAATTCATTTTTTTCAAGAAACGCCTTCATCGCATGATTTTCATCATTCTTCGAATTGATATATCATATATAGTATGTGTGTATAAATAGGTGAAAAATAGAATTTCGGAAAAAACATCGCACGAGTCGTTAAAAACGATATTGAAATATAAGCATAAATTAAATGTGTTTAATGCATTTTTTCCAGAAACACCCTCGTCGCACGATTTTAATCAATTTTCGAGGTGATGTATATATGTATATAGTATGTGTGAATTATAACATGAAAAAAAAATTTGGAAGAAACCTCGCACGAGTCGTGAAAAACGATTTTGAAATATAAATATAAATTCCGTGTGTTTAATGCATTTTTTTCTAGAAACGCCCTCGTCGCACTATTTTAATCATTTTTCGAGGAGATATATATACGTATATAGTATATGTGTATAAATATATGAAAAAAAAATTTGGGAAAAGCCTCGCAAGAGTCGTAAAAAACGATTTTGAAATAAAAGCATAAATTGCATGTGTTTAATGCATTTTTTTTCCAGAAACGCCCTTGTCGCACGATTTTAATCATTTTTCGAGGTCATATGGATACATATATAGTATGTGTGTATGAATTCTTGAAAAAAAACTTTCTGAAAAAGCCTCGCACGAGTCGTAAAAAACGATTTTGAAATATTAGCATATATTCCATGTGTTTAACTGATTTTTTTTCCAGTAACGCCCTCGTCGCACGATTTTAATCATTTTTTGAGGTGATATATATACGTATATAGTATGTGTGTATAAATACATGAAAAAAAAATTAGGAATAAACCTCGCACGAGTCGTAAAAAACGAATTTGAAATATAAGCATAAATTCCATGTGTTTAATGCGATTCTATCCATAAACCCCCTCGTCGCACGATTTTAATCATTTTTCGAGGTGTACATATACGTATATAGTATGTATGTATGAATTCGTGAAAAAAATCTTTCTGAAGAAACCTCGCACGTGTCGTAAAAAACGATTTTGAAATATAAGCATAAATTCCATGTGTATAATGCGTTTTTTTACGAGAAACGCCCTCGTCGCACTATTTTAATGATTTTTCGAGGTGATATTTATACGTATATAGTATTTGTGCATAAATACGTGAAAAATAAATTTCGGAAAAACCTCGCACGAGTACTTAAAAACGATTTGAAATATAAGCATATATTCCATGTGTTAAATTCATTTTTTTTTCCAAAACCGCCCTCATCGCACGATTTTAATCATTTTTCGAGGTGATGTATATATGTATATAGTATGTGTGAATAAATTTGTGAAAAAAAAATTTGGGAAAAAACCTCGCACGAGTCGTAAAAAACGATTTTGAAATATAAGCATAAATTCCGTGTGTTTAATGCATTTTATTCTAGAAACGCCCTCGTTGCACTATTTTAATCACTTTCGAGGTGATATATATACGTATATAGTATGTGTGTTTAAATAAGTGAAAAAAATTTAATAACAAACCTCGCACGTGTCATTAAAAAGATTTTGAAGTATAAGAATAAATTCTATGTGTTTAATGTTTTTTTTTTCAAGAAACGCCCTCGTCACACGATTTTATTCATTTTTCCAGGTGATATATAGTATTTGTGTATAAATACGTTAAAAAAAATAACCTCGCACGAGTCGTAAAAAACGATTTTTAAATATAAGCATAAATTCCATGTGTTGAATTCATTTTTTTCAAGAAACGCCCTCGTCGCATGATTTTCATCATTTTTCGAAATGATATATCATATATAGTATGTGTGTATAAATAGGTGAAAAAAAAAATTTCGGAAAAAACATCGCACGAGTCGTTAAAAACGATTTTGAAATATAAGCATAAATTAAATGTGTTTAATGCATTTTTTTCCAGAAACACCCTCGTCGCACGATTTTAATCATTTTTCGAGGTGATGTATATATGTATATAGTATGTGTGAATTAATACATGAAAGAAAATTTGGAAGAAACCTCGCACGAGTCGTGAAAATCGATTTTGAAATATAAATTTATATTCCGTGTGTTTAATGCAGTTTTTCAAGAAACGCCCTCGTCGCACGATTTTATCATTTCTCGAGGTGATATACATACATATAGAGTATGTGTGTATAAATTCGTGAAAAAAAATTTGGGAAAAAACCTCGCACGAGTCGTGAAAAATGATTTTGAAATATAAGCATAAATTCCATTTGTTTAATGCATTTTTTTCTAGAAACGCACTCGTCGCACGATTTTAATCATTTTTCGAGGATATATATATACATATATAGTATATGTGTATAAATTTATGAAAAAAAAATTTGGGAAAAAACCTCGCAAGAGTCGTAAAAAACGATTTTGAAATATAAGCATAAATTGCATGTGTTTAATGCATTTTTTTCCAGAAACGCCCTCGTCGCACAATTTTAATCATTTTTCGAGGTCATATGGATACATATATAGTATGTGTGTATGAATTCGTGAAAAAAAACTTTCTGAAAAAACCTCGTACGAATCGTAAAAAACGATTTTGAAATATAAGCATATATTCTATGTGTTTAATTGATTTTTTTTCCAGTAACGCCCTCGTCGCACGATTTTAATCATTTTTCGAGGTGATATATATACGTATATAGTATGTGTGTATAAATACAGGAACAAAAAATTAGGAATAAACCTCGCACGAGTCGCAAAAAACGAATTTGAAATATAATCATTTATTCCATGTGTTTAATGCGATTTTTTCCATAAACCCTCTCGTCGCACGATTTTAATCATTTTTCAAGGTGGTATATATACGTATATAGTATGTATGTATGAATTCGTGAAAAAAAACTTTCTGAATAAACCTCGCACGTGTCGTAAAAAACGATTTTGAAATATAAACATAAATTCCATGTGTATAATGCGTTTTTTTTCGAGAAACGCACTCGTCGCACGATTATAATGATTTTTCGAGGTGATATTTATACGTATATAGTATGTGTGCATAAATACATGAAAAATATATTTCGGAAAAACCTCACACGAGTAGTTAAAAACGATTTTGAAATACAAGTTAAAATTGCAAGTGTTTAATGCATTTTTTCCCATAACCTCCCTCGTCGCACGAGTTTCGTCATTTTTCAAGGTGATATATATACGTATATCGTATGTGTGTATAAATTCGTAAAAAAAAACTTTCTGAAAAATCCTCGCACGAGTTGTAAAAAACGATATTGAAATATAAGCATATATTCCATGTGTTTATTGCATTTTTTTTCAAGTAACACCCTCGTCGCACGATTTTAATCACTTTTAGAGGTGATATATATACGTATATAGTATGTGTGTATCAACTCATGAAAAAAAAAATTCGGAAAAAAAATCGCAGAAGTCGTAAAAAACGATTTTGAAATATAAGCATGAATTCCATGTGTTAAATGCAGTATTTTTCCATTAACGCCCTCGTCGCACGATTTCATTCATTTTTCGAGGTTATAAATATAGGTATATAGTATGTCTGTATAAATTCGTGAAAAAAAAATTTAGGAAAAAACCTCGCACGAGTCGTAAAATACTATTTTGAAATATAATCATAAATTCAATGTGTTTAATTCGATTTTTTCCAGAAACGGCCTCGTCGCACAATTTTAATCGATTTTAGAGTAGGTATATATACAAATACAGTATGTGTGTATAAATAAGTGAAAAAAACTTACTGAAAAAAATTCGCACGAGACGTAAAAAATGATTTTGAAATATAAGCATAAAATCCATGTGTTTAATGCATTTTTTTCTAGAAACGCCCTAGTCGTAAGATTTGAATCATTTTTCGAGGAGATATATATACGTATATAGTATGTGTGTATAAATAAGTGAAAAACAAACTTCGGAACAAACGTCGCATGAGTAGTTAAAAACGATTTTGATATATAAGCATAAATTCCATGTGTTTAATGCATTTTTTTTTCTCGAAACGCCCTCGTCGCACAATTTCAATCATTTTACGAGGTGATATATATACGTATATAGTATGTGTATAAATACGTGAAAAACAAACTTCTTAAAAAACCTCGCACGAGTAGTTAAAAACGATTTTGAAATATAAGCATAAATTCCATGTGTTTAATGCATTTTTTTTTCTAGAAACGCCCTCATCGCACGATTTCAATCATTTTTCGAGGTGATATATATACGTATATAGTATGTGTGCATATATACGTGAAAAATAAATTTTGGAAAAAACTCGCACGAGTAGTTAAAAACGATTTTGAAATATTAGCATAAAATACATGTATTTAATGCATTTTATTCCAGAGACGCCCTCTTCGCAAGATTTTAATCATTTTCGAGGTGATATATATACTTATATAGTATGTGTGTATACAATCGTGAAAAAAACTTTCTGAAAAAACTTCGCACGAGTCGTAAAAAACGATTTTGAAATATAAGCATAAATTTAATGTGTTTAATGCATTTTTTTTAATGAAACGCCATCGTCGCACGATTTCAATCATTTTTCGAGGTGATATATATATGTCCTAGGACCGCCCGCCGCACGGTCCTAGGACCTGCTGTAGAATATCGATTTTGTCCCGGAGTTCGAGTTTGATGCCTCGGGCGGTCCTGTTGAATTTATCCATAAAGGACCGAAGACTCATTTTCGCCGAGATATACTTTAGCTGATATGGTTCCTGCCTGCTTCGGGGCAGTCCTACATTTGGTGCGAATTGCTCTGAGAAAGCCAAAATAAATCCGCCATACGACTATATGGATCGGGCCGGCAGATTTTTGAACCAGGTTCGGGTATCGCCTTGCAATCCTGCCGCGAAGATACGACACTTCAATGAATCCGAGGCCCGAACTGTTCCCATACGTATCTCGAAATCAGCGACTTGATCAATAGGATCACCATCGCCTCGGAATGTCGGCAACCCCTCGGGGTTGCGATAATGCCGATCTGGGACCGCTGCCAGATTTCTTCAGAAAAGGGGAGCATCAAATCTCCCAAGGCGGCTGATACGCCTTCAGATTGCTAAGATGACGTTTGAACTGCATGTAAATTATGCCACCAATCGTCATCCTTACTTCGCCTGATAGGAGCCTCCATGGCCCTGTTAAATAAGCCAGAATTGCGTCCTAGATTCGGTTCGCAATCCTTCAATGTACGCATATTCTCCAACTCCCTGGTGAGCTCATCTATTCATCGCTGCATCTGCTCCTGGTCATTTCCAAGAGCGGGAGTTAGAGCTCTGGCCGGAGGGGGAGGAGTAGATCGATATCTAGGCCTCATTGTGTTGACGCCACGCCTGAAGGTTTCTTCCTCATCAGTACTGCGCTCGTCAGGATCACTCTCGTATCCTCGACTTCTGGGAACATGGCTGGATACAGCCGGTGGTTCTGTTCCACTTTTCTCTGTCGTAATTTCCAGTACCACCTTTCTTACGACAGCTTCCAAATCCTGTAATGTGAATGTTGGTGCTGGAAGACTGTCGGGAAGCACGTCACTATCATTCGTCGGAGTTCTAGTCGCCATGCCTTTGATTATCCTATCCCTGGTAGAAAACTCAAATGGGATTAGAGAATCGTCCCCACGGACGGCGCCAAACTGTTATGGTCCCTTTTTAGGGGGTACCAACAGTCATCCGGTTCGTTCAACGAACGAACTAGGTTCTGATTTCTTTTAAGTGTGGAAGACGATCAAAAGCTAAAAACAAAGTAAGTGCACGACGATATATAGTGGAAACCCCAAGAATTGGGGTGAAAACCACTCGACCAAGAGCTGATTATGCTCTTAGTCTGCTCACCAATGAAATAACTCAAAGTTTATACAAGATAGGCTAATGAAAATGACGAGATAAAGAAAGCGATTAGAATCCGGCATGGTAACAGCCTGTTCTTCCGCGTCAAAAGGGTCCTGTTATTTTCTTCGTCCTGTCCTGTATTTATAGAGTCACCGGCGAGTGTAATCCACGTCCTGTAACCGCCTCTGACAGGTTTGTTAGAGGTTGTTATCGCGGGAGGTAAAACGAGGCTGGGACCGAGGCGTGGTCTGCGTGATCGGGTCCGAAGCGTGATAAACGTGATAGGGCCCGAAGCGTGGAACGCGTGAGCCTGTAACCGTTTTGTAACCGCTCGGACCGAACCCCGAAGCCAGCTGGCAGATAACGCTTTTATTTACCAAGGTTATCTTCGGTCCTCTGTGCTGAACATCGGGCCGCTCTTTCCTAAAGCAGTAAGTGGGCTGTAGGGGTTCGTTTTGACTATTTAAGTCGGCCCAACTGTTATCGGGCCTCACCCATCACAGGGTACCCGGTCATAGAGTTCTCATCATTATGATTATATTTCAAAATCATTTCTAACGACTCGTGCGTGGTTTTTTACGAATTTTTTTTTTCACGTACTTATACATACATACTATATACGAATAAATGTAACCTCAAAAAATGATTACAAACGCACGACGAGGGCATTTCTTGAAAAAAATGCATAAAACACATGGAATATATGTTTCAAAATCGTTTTTAACGACTCGTGCGAGCTTTTTTCAGAAATTTTTTTTTCGTATATATGCACACGTACTATATACATATAAATTTCACCTCAAAAAATTATTAAAATTGCACGAAAAGGGTGTTTCTGGAGAAAATCCATTAAACACTTGGAATTTATGCTTATATTTCAAAATCGTTTTTAACGCCTTGTGCGAGGTTTTTTCCGAATTTATTTTTCAATTGTTAATACACACGTACTATATACTTATATATATAACCTCGAAGAATGATTAAAATCGTGTGACGTGGTCATTTCTGGATAAAAATGTATTAAAAACATGAAATTTATTCTTATATTTCAAAAGTGTTTTTTACGTCTCGTGCGTGGTTTTTTCCGAAATTTTATTTCACGTATTCATACACACATACTATATACGTATAAATATCACCACAAAAAAGGATTAAAATTGTTCGACAAGTTCGTTTCTGGATAAAAATGCATTAAACACATTGAATTTATGCTTATATTTTAAAATCATTTTTTACGACTCGTGCGAGATTTTTTCCGAAATTTATTTTACGTATATATGTACACGTACTATATACGTATGAATTTCGCCTCAAAAAATTATTAAAAATGCACGACAAGTGTGTTTCTGGAAAAAAATGCATTAAACACATGATATTTATGCTTATATTTCAAAATTGTTTTTAACGCCTCGTGCGAGGTTTTTTCGAAATTTTTTTTTCATAAACTTATACAAACATACTATATACGTATATATATCACCGCAAAAAATGATTAAAATTGTGCGACGAGTGCGTAGCTTGAAAAAAATTCAATATACACATGGAATTTATGTCTATATTTCAATATCGTTTTTTACGACTCGTGTGAGCTTTTTTCCAAAAATTTTTTTTCACGTATTTATACAGACATACTATATACATATATATATCACCTCGAAAAACAATTAAAATGTCACAACGTGGGCGTTTCGTAAAAAAAATTCATTAAACACATGGAATTTATGTTTATATTTCAAAATCGTTTTTAANTTTTCGCGCTGTGATATATACGTATATAGTATGTGTGTATATATACGTGAAATAAAAATTTCGGAAAAAACCTCGCACGAGTGTTTAAAAACGATTTTGAAATATAAGCATAAATTCCATGTGTTTTATGCATATTTTTCAAGAAACGCCCTCGTAGCAGGTTTTTAATTATTTCTCGACGTGATATATATACGTATATAGTATGTGTGTATAAATACGTGAAAAAAAAATTTCGGAAAAAACCTCGCACGAGTGGTTAAAAACGATTTTGAAATATAAGCATAAATTCCATGTGTTTAATGCATTTTTTTCAAGAAACGCCCTCGTAGCATGTTTTTAATCATTTTTCGCTGTGATATATATACGTATATAGTATGTGTGTATATATTCGTGAAAGAAAAATTTCGGAAAAAACCTCGCACGAGTGATTAAAAACGATTTTGAAATATAAGCATAAATTCCATGTGTTTAATGCATTTTTTTCTAGAAACGCCCTCGTAGCAGGTTTTTAATCATTTTTCGAGGTCGTAAATATACGTATATAGAAAATGTGTATAAATATGTGAATAAAAAATTTCGGAAAAAACGTCGCACGAGTGGTTAAAAACGATTTTGAAATATAAGCATAAATTCCATATGTTTAATGCATTTTTTCAAGAAACGCCCTCGTAGCATGTTTTTAATCATTTTTCGAGGTCATAGATATACGTATATAGTATGTGTGTATAAATACGTGAAAAAAAAATTTCGGAAAAAACCTCGCACGAGTGGTTAAAAACGATTTTGAAATATAAGCATAAATTCCATGTGTTTAATGCATTTTTTTCAAGAAACGCCCTCGTAGCAGGTTTTTACGTGAAAAAAAAATTTCGGAAAAAACCTCGCACGAGTGGTTAAAAACGATTTTGAAAACGATTTTGAAATATAAGCATAAATTCCATGTGTTTAATGCATTTTTGAAGAAACGCCCCCGTAGCAGGTTTTTAATTATTTTTCGAGGTCATAGATATACATATATAGTATGTGTGTATATATACGTGAAAAAAAAATTTCGGAAAAATCCTCGCACGAGTGGTTAAAAACGATTTTGAAATATAAGCATAAATTCCATGTGTTTAATGCATTTTTTCAAGAAACGCCCCCGAAGCAGGTTTTTAATCATTTTTCGAGCTCATACATATACGTATATAGTATGTGTGTATATATACGTGAAAAAAAAATTTCGGAAAAAACCTCGCACGAGTGGTTAAAAACGATTTTGAAATATAAGCATAAATTCCATGTGTTTAATTCATTTTTTGAAGATACGCCCCCGTAGCAGGTTTTTAATCATTTTTCGAGGTCATAGATATACGTATATAGTATGTGTGTATATATACGTGAAAAAAAAAGTTCGGAAAAAACCTCGCACGAGTGGTTAAAAACGATTTTGAAATATAAGCATAAATTCCATGTTTAATGCATTTTTTCAAGAAACGCCCTCGTAGCAGGTTTTTAATCATTTTTTGATTTCATAGATATACGTATATAGTATGTGTGTATAAATACGCAAAAAAAAAATTTCGGAAAAAACTTCGCAAGAGTGGTTAAAAACGATTTTGAAATATAAGCATAACTTCTATGTGTTTAATGCATTTTTTCAAGAAACGCCCCCGTAGCAGGTTTTTAATCATTTTTCGAGGTCATAGTTATGTGTATAGTATGTGTGTATATAGACGTGAAAAAAAAATTTCGGAAAAAACCTCGCACGAGTGGTTAAAAACGATTTTGAAATATAAGCATAAATTCCATGTGTTTAATGCATTTTTTCAAGAAACGCCCCCGTAGCAGGTTTTTAATCATTTTTCGAGGTCATAGATATACGTATATAGTATGTGTGTATATATACGTGAAAAAAAAATTTCGGAAAAAACCTCGCACGAGTGGTTAAAAACGATTTTGAAATATAAGCATAAATTCCATGTGTTTAATGCATTTTTTCAAGAAACGCCCCCGAAGCAGGTTTTTAATCATTTTTCGAGGTCATACATATACGTATATAGTATGTGTGTATATATATGTGAAAAAAAAATTTCGGAAAAAACCTCGCACGAGTGGTTAAAAACGATTTTGAAATATAAGCATAAATTCCATGTGTTTAATGCATTTTTTTCAAGAAACGCCCTCGTAGCAGGTTTTTAATCATTTTTCGACGTGATATATATACGTATATAGTATGTGTGTATAAATACGTGAAAAAAAAATTTCGGAAAAAACCTCGCACGAGTGGTTAAAAACGATTTTGAAATATAAGCATAAATTCCATGTGTTTAATGCATTTTTTTCAAGAAACGCCCTCGTAGCAGGTTTTTAATCATTTTTCGAGGTCATAGATATACGTATATAGTATGTGTGTATAAATACGCAAAAAAAAAATTTCGGAAAAAACATCGCACGAGTGGTTAAAAACGATTTTGAAATATAAGCATAAACTCCATGTGTGTAATGCATTCTTTTCAAGAAACACCCTCGTAGCAGGTTTTTAATCATTTTTCGACGTGATATATATACGTATATAGTATGTGTGTATAAATACGTGAAAAAAAAATTTCGGAAAAACCTCGCACGAGTGGTTAAAAACGATTTTGAAATATAAGCATAAATTCCATGTGTTTAATGCATTTTTCTCAAGAAATGCCCTCGTAGCAGGTTTTTAACCATTTTTCGTGGTCATAGATATACGTATATAGTATGTGTGTATAAATACGCAAAAAAAAAACTTTCGGAAAAACCTCGCACGAGTGTTTAAAAACGATTTTGAAATATAAGCAATAATTCCATGTGTTTAATGCATTTTTTTCACCAAACGCCCTCGTAGCAGGTTTTTAATCATTTTTCAAGGTCATAGATATACGTATATAGTATGTGTGTATATATACGCAAAAAACAAATTTCGGAAAAAACCTCGCACTAGTGTTTAAAAACGATTTTCAAATATAAGCATAAATTCCATGTGTTTAATGCATTTTTTTCAAGAAACGCCCTCGTAGCAGGTTTTTAATCATTTTTCGACGTGATATATATACGTATATAGTATGTGTGTATAAATACGTGAAATAAAAATTTCGGAAAATACCTCGCACGAGTGGTTAAAAACGATTTTGAAATATAAGCATAAATTCCATGTGTTTAATGCATTTCTTTCAACAAACGCCCTCGTAGCATGTTTTTAATCATTTTTCGACGTCATCGATATACGTATATAGTATGTGTGTATAAATACGCAAAAAGTAAAATTTCGGAAAAAACCTCGCACGAGTGGTAAAAAACGATTTTGAAATATAAGCATATATTCCATGTGTTTAATGCATTTTTCTCAATAAACGCCCTCGTAGCAGGTCTTTAATCAATTTTCGAGGTCATAGATATACGTATATAGTATGTGTGTATAAATTCACAAAAAAAAAATTTCGGAAAAAACATCGCACGAGTGGTTAAAAACGATTTTGAAATATAAGCATAAATTCCATGTGTTTAATGCATTTTTTTCAAGAAACGCCCTCGTAGCAGGTTTTTAATCATTTTTCGAGGTCATAGATATACGTATATAGTATGTGTGTATAAATACGCAAAAAAAAAATTTCGGAAAAAACCTCGCACGAGTGTTTAAAAACGATTTTGAAATATAAGCATAAATTCCATGTGTTTAATACATTTTTTTCAAGAAACACACTCGTAGCAGGTTTTTAATCATTTTTCGACGTGATATATATACGTATATAGTATGTGTGTATAAATACGCAAAAAAAAAATTTCGGAAAAAACATCGCACGAGTGGTTAAAAACGATTTTGAAATATAAGCATAAACTCCATGTGTTTAATACATTTTTTTCAAGAAACACACTCGTAGCAGGTTTTTAATCATTTTTCGACGTGATATATATACGTATATAGTATGTGTGTATGAATACGTAAAAAAAAAATTTCGGAAAAAACCTCGCACGAGTGGTTAAATACGATTTTGAAATATAAGCATAAATTCCATGTGTTTAATGCATTTTTTTCAAGAA
The DNA here is from genome assembly GCA_009725065.1 of Utricularia reniformis. NCBI lineage: Eukaryota > Viridiplantae > Streptophyta > Magnoliopsida > Lamiales > Lentibulariaceae > Utricularia > Utricularia reniformis. The sequence goes on along the minus strand of RWGZ01000925.1, from coordinate 596,193 downwards.
ACGCCCTCGTAGCAGGTTTTTAATAATTTTTCGACGTGATACATATACGTATATAGTATGTGTGTATAAATACATGAAAAAAAAATTTCGGAAAAAACCTCGCACGAGTGGTTGAAAACGATTTTGAAATATAAGCATAAATTCCATGTGTTTAATGCAATTTTTTCAAGAAACGCCCTCGTAGCAGGTTTTTAATAATTTTTCGACGTGATACATATACGTATATAGTATGTGTGTATAAATACGTTAAAAAAAAATTTCGGAAAAAACCTCGCACGAGTGGTTAAATACGATTTTGAAATATAAGCATAAATTCCATGTGTTTAATGCATTTTTTTCAAGAAACGCCCTCGTAGCAGGTTTTTAATAATTTTTCGACGTGATACATATACGTATATAGTATGTGTGTATAAATACATGAAAAAAAAATTTCGGAAAAAACCTCGCACGAGTGGTTGAAAACGATTTTGAAATATAAGCATAAATTCCATGTGTTTAATGCATTTTTTTCAAGAAACGCCCTCATAGCAGGTTTTTATTCATTTCTCCACGTGATATATATACGTATATAGTATGTGTGTATTAATACGTGAAAAAAAAATTCCGGAAAAAACCTTCCACGAGTGGTAAAAAACGATTTTGAAATATAAGCATAAATTCCAGATGTTTAATGCATTTTTTTCAAGAAACGCCCTCGTAGCAGGTTTTTAATCATTTTTCGACGTGATAAATATACGTATATAGTATGTGTGTATAAATACGTGAAAAAAAAATTTTGGAAAAAACCTCGCACGAGTGGTAAAAAACGATTTTGAAATATAAGCATAAATTCCATGTGTTTAATGCATTTTTTTCAAGAAACGCCCTCGTAGCAGGTTTTTATTCATTTCTCCACGTGATATATATACGTATATAGTATGTGTGTATTAATACGTGAAAAAAAAATTTTGGAAAAAACCTCGCACGAGTGGTTAAAAACGATTTTGAAATATAAGCATAAATTCCATGTGTTTAATGCATTTTTTTCAAGAAACGCCCTCGTAGCAGGTTTTTAATCATTTTTCGACGTGATATATATACGTATATAGTATGTGTGTATAAATACGTGAAAAAAAAATTTCGGAAAAAACCTCGCACGAGTGGTTAAAAACTATTTCTAAATATAAGCATAAATTCCATGTGTTTAATGCATTTTATTCATGAGATTTCGGAAAAAACCTCGCACGAGTGGTTAAAAACGATTTTGAAATATAAGCATAAATTCCAGGTGTTTAATGCATTTTTTTCAAGAAACGCCCTCGTAGCAGGTTTTTAATCATTTTTCGACGTGATAAATATACGTATATAGTATGTGTGTATAAATACGTGAAAAAAAAATTTCGGAAAAAACCTCGCACGAGTGGTTAAAAACGATTTTGAAATATAAGCATAAATTCCATGTGTTTAATGCATTTTTTTCAAGAAACACCCTCGTAGCAGGTTTTTAATCATTTTTCGACGTGATACATATACGTATATAGTATGTGTGTATAAATATGTGATAAAAAAATTAGGGAAAAAACCTCGCACGAGTGGTAAAAAACGATTTTGAAATATAAGCATATATTCCCGGTGTTTAATGCATTTTTTAAAGAAACGCCCTCGTAGCAGGTTTTTAATCATTTTTCGACGTGAAAAATATACGTATATAGTATATGTGTATAAATACGTGAAAAAAAAATTTCGGAAAAAACCTCGCACGAGTGGTTAAAAACGATTTTGAAATATAATCATAAATTCCATGTGTTTAATGCATTTTTTTCAAGAAACGCCCTCGTAGCAGGTTTTTTATCATTTTTCGACGTGATATATATACGTATATAGTATGTGTGTACAAATACGTTAAAAAAAAATTTCGGAAAAAACCTCGCACGAGTGGTTAAAAACGATTTTGAAATATAAGCATAAATTCCATGTGTTTAATGCATTTTTTTCAAGAAACGCCCTCGTAGCAGGTTTTTAATCATTTTTCGACGTGAAAAATATACGTATATAGTATATGTGTATAAATACGTGAAAAAAAAATTTCGGAAAAAACCTCGCACGAGTGCTTAAAAACGATTTTGAAATATAAGCATAAATTCCATGTGTTTAATGCATTTTTTTCAAGAAACGCCCTCGTAGCAGGTTTTTTATCATTTTTCGACGTGATATATATACGTATATAGTATGTGTGTACAAATACGTTAAAAAAAAATTTCGGAAAAAACCTCGCACGAGTGGTTAAAAACGATTTTGAAATATAACCATAAATTCCATGTGTTTAATGCATTTTTTTCCAGAAACGCCATCGTCGCAGGTTTTTCATCATTTTTTGAGGTTGTATATATACGTATATAGTATGTGTGTAAAATAAGTGAAAAAAAAATTTCGGAAAAAACCTCGCACGAGTGGTTAAAAACGATTTTGAAATATAAGCATAAATTCCATGTGTTTAATGCATTTTTTTTAGAAATGCCATCGTCGCAGGTTTTTAATCATTTTTTGTGGTTGTATATATACGTATATAGTATATGTGTAAAATACGTAAAAAAAAAATTTCGTAAAAAACCTCGCACGAGTGGTTAAAAACGATTTTGAAATATAAGCATAAATTAAATGTGTTAAATGCATTTTTTTCAAGAAACGCCCTCGTCGCAGGTTTTTAATCATTTTTTGAGGTTGTATATATACATATATAATATGTGTGTATAAATACGTGAAAAAAAAATTTCGGAAAAAACCTCGCACGAGTGGTTAAAAACGATTTTGAAATATAAGCATAAATTAAATGTGTTAAATGCATTTTTTTCAAGAAACGCCCTCTTCGCAGGTTTTTAATCATTTTATGAGGTTGTATATATACATATATAGTATGTGTGTATAAATACGTGAAAAAAAATTTCGGAAAAAACCTCGCACGAGTGGTTAAAAACGATTTTGAAATATAAGCATAAATTCCATGTGTTTAATGCATTTTTTTCCAGGAACGCCCTCATTGCAGGTTTTTAATCTTTTTTTGAAATTGTATATATACGTATATTGTATGCGTGTATAAATACGTGAAAAAAAAATTTCGGAAAAACCTCGCACGAGTGGTTAAAAACGCTTTTGAAATATAAACATAAATTCCATGTGTTTAATGCATTTTTTTCAACAAACGCCCTCGTCGCATGTTTTTAATCATTTTTCGATTTTGTATATATACGTATATAGTATGTGTGCATAGATACGTGAAAAAAAGATTTGGGAAAAAACCTCGCACGAGTGGTTAAAAACGATTTTGAAATATAAGCATAAATTCCATATGTTTAATGCATTTTTTCAAGAAACGCCCTCGTCGCAGGTTTTTAATCATTTTTCGAGGTAATATATATACAAGTATAAAATTTGTGTATAATTCGTGAAAAAAAAATTTCGGAAAAAACCTCGGACGAGTGGTTAAAAACGATTTTGAAATATAAGCATAAATTCCATGTGTTTAATGCATTTTTTTCAAGAAACGCACTCGTTGCAGGTTTTAATCATTTTTCGAGGTTATATATATATGTATATAGTATGTGTGTATATATACGTGAAATAAAAATTTCGGGAAAAACTCGCACGAGTGGTTAAAAACGATTTTGAAATGTAAGCATAAATTCCATGTGTTTAATGCATTTTTTTCCAGAAACGCCATCGTCGCAGGTTTTTAATGATTTTTTGAGGTTGTACATATACGTTTAGAGTATGTGTGTATAAATACGTGAAAAAAAAATTTCGGAAAAAACCTCGCACGAGTGGTTAAAAACGATTTTGAAATATTAGCATAAATTCCATGTGTTTAATGCGTTTTTTTCAAGAAACGCCCTCGTCGCAGGTTTTTAATCATTTTTCGAGGTTATATATATACGAATATAGTATGTGTGTATAAATTCGTGAAAAAAAAATTTCGGAAAAAACCTCGCACGAGTGGTTAAAAACGATTTTGAAATATAAACATAAATTCCATGTTTAATGCATTTTTTTCAAGAAACGCCATCGTCGCAGGTTTTTAATCATTTTTCGAGGTTATATATATACGTATATAGTATGCGTGTATAAATACGTGAAAAAAAAATTTCGGAAAAAACCTCGCACGAGTGGTTAAAAACGATTTTGAAATATAAGCATAAATTCCATGTGTTTAATGCATTTTTTTCCAGAAACGCCATCGTCGCATGTTTTTAATCATTTTTTGAGGTTGTATATACACGTATATAGTATGTGTGTATAAATTCGTGAAAAAAAAATTTCGGAAAAAACCTCGGAAGAGTGGTTAACAACGATTTTGAAATATAAGCATCAATTCCATGTATTTAATGCATTTTTTTCAAGAAACGCCCTCGTCGCAGGTTTTTAATCATTTTTCGAGGTTATATATATACGTATATAGTCTGTGTGTATAAATACGTGAAAAAAAAATTTCGGGAAAAACCTCGCACGAGTGGTTAAAAACGATTTTGAAAAACGATTTTGAAATATAAGCATAAATTCCATGTGTTTATTGCATTTTTTTCAAGAAACGCCCTCGTCGCAGGTTTTTAATCATTTTTCGAGGTTGTATATATACGTGTATAGTATGTGTGTATAAATACGTGATAAAAAATTTTCGGAAAAAACCTCGCACGAGTGGTTAAAAACGATTTTGAAATATAAGCATAAATTAGATGTGTTTAATGCATTTTTTTAAAGAAACGCCCTCGTCGTAGGTTTTTAATCATTTTTCGAGGTTGTACATATACATATATAGTATGTGTGTATAAATACGTGAAAAAAAAATTTCGGAAAAAACCTCGCACGAGTGGTTAAAAACAATGTTGAAATATAAGCATAAATTCCATGTGTTTAATGCATTTTTTTCAAGAAACGCCCTCGTTGCAGGTTTTTAATCATTTTTCGAGGTTATATATATGAGTATATAGTATGTGTGTATAAATACGTGAAAAAAAAAATTCGGAAAAAACTCGCACGAGTGGTTAAAAACGATTTTGAAATATAAGCATAAATTAATTGTGTTTAATGCATTTTTTTCCAGAAACGCCATCGTCGCAGGTTTTTAATGATTTTTTGAGGTTGTATATATACGTATATAGTATGTGTGTATAAATACGTGAAAAAAAAATTTCGGAAAAAACCTCGCACGAGTGGTTAAAAACGATTTTGAAATATAAGCATAAATTCCATGTGTTTAATGCATTTTTTTCCAGAAACGCCATCGTCGCAAGTTTGTAATCATTTTTTGAGGTTGTAAATACACGTATATAGTATGTGTGTATAAATACGTGAAAAAAAAATTTCGGAAAAAACCTCGCACGAGTGGTTAAAAACGATCTTGAAATATAAGCATAAATTCCATGTTTAATGCATTTTTTTCAAGAAACGCCCTCGTCGCAGGTTTTTAATCATTTTTCGAGGTTATATATATACGAATATAGTATGTGTGTATAAATTCGTGAAAAAAAATTTCGCAAAAAACCTCGGAAGAGTGGTTAAAAACGATTTTGAAATATAAGCATAAATTCCATTTGTTTAATGCATTTTTTTCCAGAAACGCCCTCGTCGCAGGTTTTTAATCATTTTTTGAGGTTGTATAAATACGTATATAGTATGTGTGTATAAATACGTGAAAAAAAAATTTCGGAAAAAACCTCGCACGAGTGGTTAAAAACGATTTTGAAATATTAGCATAAATTCCATGTGTTTAATGTGTTTTTTTCAAGAAACGCCCTCGTCGCAGGTTTTTAATCATTTTTCGAGGTTATATATATACGTATATAGTATGTGTGTATAAATACGTGAATAAAAAATTTCGGGAAAACCTCGCACGAGTGGTTAAAAACGATTTTGAAAAACGATTTTGAAATATAACCATAAATTCCATGTGTTTATTGCATTTTTTTCAAGAAACGCCCTCGTCGTAGGTTTTTAATCATTTTTCGAGGTTGTATATATACGTGTATAGTATGTGTGTATAAATACGTGAAAAAAAAATTTCGGAAAAAACCTCGCACGAGTGGTTAAAAACGATTTTGAAATATAAGCATAAATTCCATGTGTTTAATGCATTTTTTTCAAGAAACGCCCTCGTCGCAGGTTTTTAACATTTTTCGAGGTTGTATATATACATATATAGTATGTGCGTATAAATACATGAAAAAAAAATTTCGGAAAAAACATCGCACGAGTGGTTAAAAACGATTTTGAAATATAAGCATAAATTCCATGTGTTTAATGCATTTTTTCCAGAAACGCACTCGTCGCAGGTTTTTTAACATTTTTCGAGGTTGTATATATACATATATAGTATGTGCGTATAAATACATGAAAAAAAAATTTCGGAAAAAACCTCGCACGAGTGATTAAAAACGATTTTGAAATATAAGCATAAATTCCATGTGTTTAATGCATTTTTTTCAAGAAACTCCCTTGTAGCAGGTTTTTAATCATTTATCGACATGATATATATACGTATATAGTATTTGTGTATATATTCGTGAAAAAAAAATTTCGGAAAAAACCTCGCACGAGTGGTTAAAAACGATTTTAAAATATGAGCATAAATTCCATGTGTTTAATGCATTTTTTTCAAGAAACGCCCTCGTAGCAGGTTTTTAGTCATTTTACGACGTGACATATATATGTATATAGTATGTGTGTATATATACGTGAAAAAAATTCGGAAAAAACCTCGCACGAGTGGTTCAAAACGATTTTGAAATATAAGCATAAATTTCATGTGTTTAATGCATTTTTTTCAAGAAACGCCCTCGTAGCAGGTTTTTAATCATTTTTTGACGTGATATATATACGTATATAGTATGTGTGTACGTATTCGTGAAATAAAAATTTCGGAAAAAACCTCGCACGAGTGGTTAAAAACGATTTTGAAGTATAAGCATATACTCCATGTGTTTAATGCATTTTTTTCAAGAAACGCCCTAGTAGCAGGTTTTTAATCATTTTTCGACGTGATATATATACGTATATAGTATGTGTGTACATATTCGTGAAATAAAAATTTCGGAAAAAACCTCGCACGATTGTTAAAAACGACTTTGAAATATAAGCATAAATTCAATGTGTTTGATGCATTTTTTTCAAGAAACTCCCTCGTAGCATTTTTTAATCATTTTTCGACGTGATATATATACGTATATAGTATGTGTGTATAAATACGTGAAAAAAAAATTTCGGAAAAAACCTCGCACGAGTGGTTAAAAACGATTTTGAAATATAAGCATAAATTCCATGTGTTTAATGCATTTTTTTCAAGAAACGCCCTCGTAGCAGGTTTTTAATCATTTTTCGACGTGATATATATACGTATATAGTATGTGTGTATATATTCGTGAAAAAAAAATTTCGGAAAAAAACTCGCACGAGTGGTTAAAAACGATTTTGAAGTATAAGCATAAATTCCATGTGTTTAATGCATTTTATTCGAGAAACGCCCTCGTAGCAGGTTTTTAATCATTTTTCGACGTGATATATATACGTATATAGTATGTGTGTACATATTCGTGAAATAAAAATTTCGGAAAAAACCTCGCACGAGTGGTTAAAAACGATTTTGAAATATAAGCATAAATTCAATGTGTTTGATGAATTTTTTTCAAGAAACGCCCTTGTAGCATGTTTTTAATCATTTTTCGACGTGATATATACGTATATAGTATGTGTGTATATATTCGTGAAAAAAAAAATTTCGGAAAAAACCTCGCACGAGTGGTTAAAAACGATTTTGAGATATAAGCATAAATTCCATGTGTTTAATGCATTTTTTTCAAGAAACGCCCTCGTAGCAGGTTTTTAATCATTTTTCGACGTGATATATATACGTATATAGTATGTGTGTATATATTCGTGAAAAAAAAATTTCGGAAAAAAACTCGCACGAGTGGTTAAAAACGATTTTGAAATATAAGCATAAATTCCATGTGTTTAATGCATTTTTTTCAAGAAACGCCCTCGTAGCAGGTTTTTAATCATTTTTCGACGTGATATATATACGTATATAGTATGTGTGTATAAATACGTGAAAAAAAAATTTCGGAAAAAACCTCGCACGAGTGGTTAAAAACGATTTTGAAATATAAGCATAAATTCCATGTGTTTAATGCATTTTTTTCAAGAAACGCCCTCGTAGCAGGTTTTTAATCATTTTTCGACGTGATATATATACGTATATAGTATGTGTGTATATATACGTGAAAAAAAAATTTCGGAAAAAACCTCGCACGAGTGGTTAAAAACGATTTTGAAATATAAGCATAAATTCCATGTGTTTAATGCATTTTTTTCAAGAAACGCCCTCGTACCAAGTTTTTAATGATTTTTCGAGGTCATAGATATACGTATATAGTATGTGTGTATAAATACGCAAAAGAAAAATTTCGGAAAAAACCTCGCACGAGTTGTTAAAAACGATTTTGAAATATAATCATAAATTCCATGTGTTTAATGCATTTTTTTCAAGAAACGCCCTCGCATCAGGTTTTTAATCATTTTTCGAGGTCATAGATATACATATATAGTATGTGTGTATAAATACGCAAAAAAAAATTTCGGAAAAAACCTCGCACGAGTGGTTTAAAACGATTTTGAAATATAAGTATAAATTCCATGTGTTTAATGCATTTTTTTCAAGAAACGCCCTGGTAGCAGGTTTTTAATCATTTTTCGAGGACATAGATATACGTATACAGTATGTGTGTATAAATACGCAAAAAAAAAATTACGGAAAAAACCTCGCACGAGTGGTTAACAACGATTTTGAAATATAATCATAAATTCCATGTGTTTAATGCATTTTTTTCAAGAAACGCCCTCGTAGCAGGTTTTTAATCATTTTTCGAGTTCATAGATATACGTATATCGTAGGTTTGTATAAATACGCAAAAAAAAAAATTCGGAAAAAACCTCGCACGAGTGGTTTAAAAAGATTTTGAAATATAAGCATAAATTCCATGTGATTAATGCATTTTTTTCAAGAAACGCCCTCGTAGCAGGTTTTTAATCAATTTTCGAGGACATAGATATACGTATATAGTATGTGTGTATAAATACGCAAAAAAAAAATTTCGAAAAAACCTCGTACGAGTGGTTAAAAACGATTTTGAAATATAAGCATAAATTCCATGTGTTTAATGCATTTTTTCAAGAAACGCCCTCGTAGCTGGTTTTTAATCACTTTTCGAAGTCATAGATATACGTATATAGTATGTGTGTATAAATAAGGAAAAAAAAATATTTCGGAAAAAACCTCGCACGAGTGGTTAAAATCGATTTTGAAATATAAGCATAAATTCCATGTGTTTAATGCATTTTTTTCAAGAAACGCCATCGTAGCAGATTTTTAATAATTTTTCGACGTGATATATATACGTATATAGTATGTGTGTATAAATACGTGAAAAAATAATTTCGGAAAAAACCTCGCACTATTGGTTAAAAACGATTTTGATATATAAGCATAAATTCCATGTGTTTAATGCATTTTTTTCAAGAAACGCCATCGTAGCAACTTTTTAATCATTTTTTGAGGACATAGATATACGTATATAGTATGTGTGTATAAATACGCAAAAAAAAAAATTCGGAAAAAACCTCGCACGAGTGGTTAAAAACAATTTTGAAATATAAGCATGAATTCCATGTGTTTAATGCATTTTTTTAAGAAACGCCATCGTAGCAGGATTTTAATAATTTTTCGACGTGATATATATACGTATATAGTATGTGTGTATAAATACGCAAAAAAAAAATTACGGAAAAAACCTCGCACGAGTGGTTAAAAACAATTTTGAAATATAAGCATGAATTCCATTTGTTTAATGCAGTTTTTCAAGAAACGCCGTCGTAGAAGGTTTTTAATCTTTTTTCGAGGTCATAGATATAGGTATATAGTATGTGTGTATAAATAAACAAAAAAAAAATTTCGGAAAAAACCTCGCACGAGTGGTAAAAAACGTTTTTGAAATATAAGCATATATTCCATGTGTTTAATTCAATTATTCTCGAAACGCCCTCGTAGCAGGTTTTTAATCATTTTTCGAGGTCATAGATATACGTATATAGTATGTGTGTATAAATACGCAAAAGAAAAATTTCGGAAAAACCTCGCACGATTGGTTAAAAACGATTTTGAAATATAAGCATAAATTCCATGTGTTTAATGCATTTTTTTCAAGAAACGCCCTCGTCGAAGGTTTTTAATCATTTTTCGAGGTGATATATACACGTATATAGTATGTGTGTATAAATACGTGAAAAAAAAATTTCGGAAAAAACCTCGCACGAGTGGTTAAAAACGATTTTGAAATATGTGCATAAATTGAATGTGTTTAATTCATTTTTTTCAAGAAACGCCCTCGTAGCAGGTGTTTAATAATATTTCGACATGATATATATACGTACATAGTATGTGTGTATAAATACGTGAAAAAAAAATTTCGGAAAAAACCTCGCACAAGTGGTTAAAAACGGATTTGAAATATAAGCATATATTCCATGTGTTTAATGCATTTTTTTCAAGAAACACCCTCGTAGCAGGTTTTTAATCATTTTTCGAGGTCATACATATACGTATATAGTATGTGTGTATAGATTCGCAAAAAAAAAACTTTCGGAAAAAACCTCGCACGAGTGGTTAAAAACGATTTTGAAATATAAGCATGAATTCCATGTGTTTAATGCATTTTTTTCAAGAAACGCCCTCGTAGAATGTTTTTAAAAATTTTTCGACATTATATATACGTATATAGTTATGTGTATAAATACGTGAATAAAATTTTGGAAAAAACCTCGCACGAGTCGTTAAAAACGATATTGAAATATAAGCATAAAATCCATGTGTTTAATGCATTTTTTTTCAAGAAACGCCCTCGTAGCAGGTGTTTAATAATATTTCGACGTGATATATATACGTACATAGTATGTGTGTATAAATACGTGAAAAAAAAATTTCGGAAAAAACCTCGCACGAGTGGTTAAAAACGATTTTGAAATATAAGCATAAATTCCATGTGTTTAATGCATTTTTTTCAAGAAACGCCCTCGTAGCAGGTTTTTAATCATTTTTCGAGGTCATAGATATACGTATATAGTATGTGTGTATAAATACGCAAAAAGAAAATTTCGGAAAAAACATCGCACGAGTGGTTAAAAACGATTTTGAAATATAAGCATAAATTCCATGTGTTTAATGCATTTTTTTAAAGAAACAAACTCGTAGCAGGTTTTTAATCATTTTTCGATGTGATATATATACGTATATAGTATGTGTGTATAAATACGCAAAAAAAAACTTTCGGAAAAAACCTCGCACAAGTGGTTAAAAACGATTTTGAAATATAAGCATAAATTCCATGTGTTTAATGCATTTTTTTAAAGAAACGCCCTCGTAGTAGGTTTTTAATCATTTTTCGATGTGATATATATACGTATATAGTATGTGTGTATAAATACGCAAAAAAAAACTTTCGGAAAAAACCTCGCACAAGTGGTTAAAAACGATTTTGAAATATAAGCATAAATTCCATGTGTTTAATGCATTTTTTTCAATAAACGCAGTCGTAGCAGATTTTTAATCATTTTTCGAAGTCATATATATACGTATATAGTATGTGTGTATAAATACGCAAAAAAAAAATTTCGGAAAAACCTCGCACGAGTGGTTGAATACGATTTTGAAATATAAACATAAATTCCATGTGTTTAATGCATTTCTTTAAAGAAACACCCTCGTTGCAGGTTTTTAATCATTTTTCGACATTATATATATACGTATATAGTATTTTTGTGTAAATACGTGAAAAAAAAATTTCGGAAAAACCTCGCACGAGTGGTTAAAAACGATTTTGAAAAATATGCATAAATTACATGTGTTTAATGTATTTTTTTAAAGAAACGCCCTCGTAGCAGGTTTTTAATCATTATTAGAAGTCATATATATACGTATAAAGTATGTGTGTATAAATACGCAATAAAGAAATTTCGGAAAAAACCTCGCACGAGTATTTAAAAACGATTTTGAAATATATGCATAAATTCCATGTGTTTAATGCATTTTTTTAAAGAAACGCCCTCGTAGTAGGTTTTTAATCATTTTTCGACATGATATATATACGTATATAGTATGTGTGTATATATATGTGATAAAAAAATTTCGGAAAAAACCTCGCACGAGTGGTTAAAAACGATTTTGAATTATAAGCATAAATTCCATGTGTTTAATGCATTTTATTCAAGAAACGCAGTCGTAGCAGGTTTTTAATCATTTTTCCAAGTCATATATATACGTATATAGTATGTGTGTATAAATACGCAAAAAAAAAATTTCGGAAAAAACCTCGCACGAGTGGTTAAAAACGATTTTGAAAAATATGCATAAATTCCATGTGTTTAATGTATGTTTTTAAATGAACGCCCTCGTAGCAGGTTTTTAATCATTTTTCGACGTGATATATATACGTATATATTATGTGTGTATAAATGCATGAAAAAAAAATTTCAGAAAAACCTCGCACGAGTGGTTAAAAACGATTTTGAAATATAAGCATAAATTCCATGTGTTTAATGCATTTTTTTAAAGAAACAAACTCGTAGCAGGTTTTTAATCATTTTTCAATGTGATATATATACGTAAATAATATGTGTGTATAAATACGCAAAAAACAAATTTCGGATAAAACCTCGCACGAGTGGTTAAAAACGATTTTGAAATATAAGCATAAATTCCATTTGTTTAATCGATTTTTTTAAAGAAACGCCCTCGTAGCAGGTTTTTAATCATTTTTCGAGGTCAAATATATACGTATATAGTATGTGTGTATAAATACGTGAAAAAAAAATTTCGGAAAAAACCTCGCACGAGTGGTTAAAAACGTTTTTGAAATATAAGCATAAATTCCATGTGTATAATACATTTTTTTCAACAAACGCCCTCGTAGCAGGTTTTTAATCATTTTTCGACGTGATATATATACGTATATAGTATGTGTGTATAAATACGATAAAAAAAAATTTCGGAAAAAACCTCGCACGAGTGGTTAAAAACGATTTTGAAATATAAGCATAAATTCCATGTGTTTAATGCATTTTCTTAAAGAAACGCCCTCGTAGCAGGTTTTTAATCATTTTTCGAGGTCAAATATATACGTATATAGTATGTGTGTATAAATACGTGAAAAAAAAATTTCGGAAAAAACCTCGCACGAGTGGTTAAAAACGTTTTTGAAATATAAGCATAAATACCATGTGTTTAATGCATTTTTTTAAAGAAACGCCCTCGTAGCAGGTTTTTAATCATTTTTCGACGTGATATATATACGTATAGAGTATGTGTGTATAAATACGCAAAAAAAAAATTTCGGAAAAAATCTTGCACGAGTGGTTAAAAACGATTTTGAAAAATAAGCATAAATTACATGTGTTTAATGTATTTTTTTAAAGAAACGCCCTCGTAGCAGGTTTTTAATCATTTTTCGACGTGATATATATACGTATAGAGTATGTGTGTATAAATAAGGAAAAAAAAATTTCGGAAAAAAGCTCGCACGAGTNTTCCATGTGTTTAAAGCATTTTTTTCCTGAAACGCCCTAGTCGCACGATTTTCACCATTTATCGAGGTGATATATATACGTATATAGTATGTGTGCATAAATACATGAAAAATTAATTTCGGAAAAAACCTCAACCTGAGTCGTAAAAAACGATTTTGAAATATAAGCATAAATTCCATGTGTTTAATGCATTTTTCTTCCATAAATGCCCTTATCGCACGATTTTAATCATTATTCGATGTGATATATATACGTATATAGTATGTGTGTATAAATACGTGAAAAATAAATTTCGGAAAAAACCTCGACCCGAGTAGTAAAAAACGATATTGAAATATAAGCATAAATTCCATGTGTTTAATGCATTTTTTTCCAGACACGCCCTCGTCGCACGATTTTAATTATTTTTCGAGCTGATAAATATACGTATATAGTATGTGTGTATAAATATGTGAAACAAGAATTTGGGAAAAAACATCGCACGAGTAATTTAAAACGATTTTGAAATATAAGCATTAATTCGATGTGTTTAATGCATTTTTTTCCAGAAATGAACATATCGCACGATTTTAATCATTATTGGATGCGATAAATATACTTATATAGTATGTGTTTATAAATACGTGAAAAAAAAATTTCGTAAAAAACCTCGCACGAGTCGTTAAAAACGATTTTAAAATATAAGAATAAAATCTATGTGTTTAATGCATTTTTCTCCAGAAACGCCCTAGTCGCAGTTTTTATTCATTTTTCGTGGTTAAATATATACGTATATAGTATTTGTGTATAAATACGTCAAAAAAAATATTCTGAAAAAACCTCGCACGAGTCGTTTAAAACGATTTTGAAATATAACTATATATTCCATGTGTTTAATGCATTTTTTTCTAGAAACGCCCTCGTCACAGGTTTTAAATCATTTTTCGAGGTGAAATATATACATATATAGTATTTGTTTATAAATACGTCAAAAAAAAATTTCGGAAAAAACCACGCACGAGTTGTGAAAAACGATTATGAAATATAAGCATAAATTCCATGTGTTTAATGCATTTTTTTCCAAGAAACGCCCTCGTCACAGTTTTTTAATTATTTTTTGGGGTGATATATATACGTATATAGTATGTTCGTGAAAAAAAAATTTCAGAAAAAATCTCGCACGAGTTGCTAAAAACGATTTTGAAATATAAGCATAAATTCCATGCGTTTAATGCATTTTTTTTCCAGAAACGACCTCGTCACAGGTTTTTAATTATATTTCGAGGTGAGATATATACGTATATAGTATTTGTGTATAATATATGTCAAAAAAAATTAGGAAAAAACCTCGCACGAGTCGTTAAAAACGATTTTTAAATATAAGCATAAATTTCATGTGTTTACTGCATTTTTTCCAGAAACGCCGTCGTCGCAGGTTTTTAATCATTTTCCGTGGTGATATATATACGTATATAGTATGTGTGTATAAATACGTGAAAAAAAAATTTTGGAAAAAATCTAGCACGAGTCGTTAAAAACGATTTTGAAATATAAGCATAAATTCCATGTGTTTAATTCATTTTTTCCAGAAACGCCCTTGTTGCATGTTTTTAATCATTTTTCGATGTGAGATATATAGGTATATAGTATTTGTGTATAAATATGTCAAAAAAAAATTTCGGAAAAACCTCGCACGAGTCGTTAAAAACGATTTTGAAATATAAGCATAAATTGCATGTGTTTAATGCATTTTTTTCCATTTTAATAATTTTTCGAGGTGATATATATACGTATATAGTATGTGTGTACAAATACGCGATAAAAAAATATCGGAAAAAACCTCGCACGGTTGGTTAAAAACGATTTTGAAATATAAGCATAAATTCCATGTGTTTAATGCATTTTTTTCAAGAAACGCCCTCGTCGCAGGTTTTTTATCATTTTTCGATGTGATATATATACGTATATAGTATGTGTGTATATATACGGGAAAAAAAAATTTCGGAAAAAACCTCGCACGATTGGTTAAAAACGATTTTGAAATATAAGCATAAATTCCATGTGTTTAATGCATTTTTTTCAAGAAACGCCCTCGTCGCAGGTTTTTAATCATTTTTCGAGGTGATATATATACATATATAGTATGTCTGTATAAATTCGCGAAAAAAAAATTTCGTAAAAAACCTCGCACGATTGGTTAAAAACGATTTTGAAATATAAGCATAAATTCCATGTGTTTAATGCATTTTTTTCAAGAAACGCCCTCGTCGCAGGTTTTTAATCATTTTTTGATGTGATATATATACGTATATAGTATGTGTGTATAAATCCGCGAAAAAAAAATTTTGGAAAAAATCTCGCACGATTGGTTAAAAACGATTTTGAAATATAAGCATAAATTCCATGTGTTTAATGCATTTTTTTCAAGAAACGCCCTCGTCGAAGGTTTTTAANACCCTAAACCCTAAACCCTAAACCCTAAACCCTAAACCCTAAACCCTAAACCCTAAACCCTAAACCCTAAACCCTAAACCCTAAACCCTAAACCCTAAACCCTAAACCCTAAACCCTAAACCCTAAACCCTAAACCCTAAACCCTAAACCCTAAACCC